>CABPRJ010000497.1:821283-1012091 GCA_902439185.1 Cinara cedri
ATTAACAGCAATTTATCGTCGCATACACATGACCTCGATTTTATTAATTTGTATATCATCCCGAACAATATTCTCCCTGTAAAACAATGGCACGTCCATCAACAATATCAGCTATTTTTTTTTTTTCAAACGTGCTGGTTTCGATATTTTTACATTTCCATTTTGATTTTGTTCCTGAGCTATATTACCTATTGTCTGAAATCTCCCATTCGGACAGCGTAACATATACACGAAAATCCGTTGCCGCCCGCTCACGTTGTTCAGTGTTGTAGAAAGGGCAGCCAGGAAGATACGATTTACAGGGTAACTAATACATAATTGCAGTGGCGGTTGACATATCGTTTTCAATTGGTTTAACCGTTGAGTTGCGTTATTTCGAGGGGGAAAAAAAAAACAAAAAAAAAAACCACACGTCCGGGGTAATATGATTGTTATCGTTCGCGGAATATAACGCGACCCGGCGTATTGTATTACACAACACTGCAACCCGTGTAAACGATTTATGTTTTTATATAATAATTGCGTAACTTACGTAGGTGCATAATTGTTATCATTTTTTTTTTTTTTTTTAATTTTTTTTCGCGCCCTGTCTTCCGCGCCCGTAATATGCCCGTACACATACAACGAACGTCGTTCCGTTAATTACAACGCTACGGTGATTAATATGGATTAACAATTAAATTTCACACGTTCCGAACGGACGTAATGAATAATAACAATTACCATGGCCGAAACAATATTGCAGTGCGCAATGTACACTGCGGAGTTCAGTTTTACGGTGCATTCGTTTCGGTTATCTTGATTCGACGTCGTCGTCGCGCCACCGCCAGAGCGTAATATTATTACAAGGGCGGGTCGCGGCGGATTTCCCTCGGCGTTTCCAGCGGCGCAAGACCGGCGATAATTAACGTAAATATTCGTAAATTATAAATTGGATTTTGTTTTTTTTTGTTTCCCCCCCCCCTCCAAACACAATTAACCGGGTTAAGGTCGTTGTCGTTAACTTTGATAATCGTAGGCTCTTGTTAACGCCCGGCGCGTGACCCGCACTCCCCAATCTGAAGCTGCAGCTTCTTCCGCATTACCGACCCGTGAGTCTTCTCGTACACCGTCCGTCCGCCTTGGCGTTGTCCGTCCGTTTACAGTGACCCGTACGTATCGGCCTTACCGGTCCCCGCACATGCCTCGCCCGTCTACTGATGTTTAAGGTCCCGACAAAACGCATAACGCGCCGCCTTCGCAGTATATAACTTTTCTAATTTGTCGGGTCTTACTTTCCGATTATATCATATTACCCGTCGGTGTTTCTTGACGTGTCTTGAATGTGTCACAATACAATCTTTCATTCAAAAACTTTTCTTTCTCCCCCAGCGGAGTTTAGAAATATTTATTGTAATTAATCATTTTGTGTTTATATCGAGATAGTTTTTATTCTTTCGGGAAAAGCCATTTTGCGCAGCCCCGAAAATTATTCTACTCGGTATACATGTTATTTATTGAATAGAAAATAAATAACATACGTTTTTTTTTTTTTTAAATTAACGGTTTTTTTAAAGAATGTATTTAATTCAAATGCCTACGGCAACTTTACAAGAAAGACAACACGTTTCGATTATTTTTGTTCTTATTCAATAATCTGGTCCTTATATTTTTCACATTTACATTTTGTTTACAATTTCGGTATCAATTTCGGTATTGCCCGATTGTATTCGATTTATTTATTCAATTTCTAATTCTGTTTAACAGTTTTAACTTAGATACTTGAAACTAAACATGGGCGATACATACAAACATTTAGAATTCGATATTTGACAACATTAAAACTAAATATAAAAACAAACTACAAAATACGAGTACATATATCAATTGTTAATATTATTTATTATTAAAAAAACACGATTTAACATTTATATGGAAAAACAAATTATAAAATTGAATACGGAAATATTTATTTAATTTTATCTATTTAACCGCGATGTGGTTATTACGTTGTCACTTAGCATTTTAACAAAGTAAAATATCGAAATTGTTACCAAAATTCAATTAAGTTGACATTCGACACTGTCTTATGTATTATAGGTATCGGATTACCGGTCCTTATTTATATTGTTAAGCGTTTTCCTCGTATTCTTCTTCTTCGTTCACTGTCGTAGTATATGATGATGCATCTGTGGAGGGGATGATTTATCCGTTTACATATTTTCCCAAAAATTTTCCTTCGCTTTTTATATGAACAACGCGTTATTTATTATTGGAATTCTAATTTATTGTATACCAGCTGTCCCGCGCCCAGCATTGCCCATGCCCGTTATTATTTTACCCATATTTCGTTTTTACCGCGTCGGAACTGAATAAAAACAAATAGGTGGAAGGTAGGTAGTCCATCATCGGTGGACTAAATGTGTTCTATTATGACATTTTAATAGTGTTAATAAAAGTATTAATAATAATTACAATAGTTTTATTTTCCATGGCAACCATCCAAATCATCCGGGAAATCATCCGTAACACCAAGATAACACTCGCATAAACAAAAATTAATAAATAAGTAATTAGATATTCTTACCAAACATACCTAGAAACCCCTAGTTTACCCTTAGTGGTTGAATTTTCAAAAATCTTTTTCTAGCGGATACCTACGTCATAATAACCATCCGTGTGCGAAATTAAAAAAATCATTTAGATAAGAAAACTTGAGAAAAACGAAAAATAACCTCAATAAAGTACCACCGATTTCCTTTCAGAAAAGGTGTTACACAATATCTCTGGTAGATGAGTTGTCCAATGAAAAAAAAAAATATAAACATCTTTGTAAAACCGCATAACCATTTGTTCTCTCTACTCAGAATCTGAAATATAAATATTACGGCTTTCTTTTTTTCTGTAAACATATTTTCTGCCAGCAGTTCGGCTCTAATTTACAATGATAGCATTTTTTTTTTAATAGAAATCTGACTGGGAAGGTACTTTAAGTAGGTAATTCTTCGATTTTTCCAATATTTTCCCCGGAAAATGTAAAAAACCGAGAAAAACGGGAAAATGGATGCAGTATTACAATTTTAAACAAAAATCGTAATAAAAATATTTTATACCTATTAAATTCATTATTTGTTGACAATGCATCATTATAAACAGAACTCCGTTCAGAATTGTTTTATGGTGTATCGTTGCTTACAAATATACATTCAATTTCCTTCTATATTCTACCTTCCCAACTTCCCACCTACAACCCGTTCCTCTTATCCTAGGACAGTTTCGTTTTAATAATATTTGTTTCATATTATACCTATTTTCCCGCTCTCCCGTTTTCCCTCGATTTTTTTCAGGTGTTTCCAATCTATTGAGAAAATCAAAAGATAACCTCCAGTCACAAACTTTGATTTTCAGAGAGGTATGATACTTGTAAATTCATTGAAATCTTCATTCATACATTTTTTGTGACAAATATCCTATTGTTATAATTTTATTTATTATTTAGTTTAGGTATTTTATTATTTCTCAAATTGAACACACAAATGTTGGACCAATTTTATTTTATCAGATTTTCCTTAAAAAAAAAAAAAAAATAATAATAATAATAAATAAAATTACATTGAATATTTATTGAAATTTAATTTCTTTTTTTTTTTACCTTTTCTCTTTTTTTTAAAACCTAAACGATTCATAATAGCCCTCCTTAGAGTTAAACGAACGTGGCTATGAAAAATAATATAACCGTATCTGAAATACTCAAGCCGAATATGAAATAATTTGAAATCTCACATAGATTTTGTATTTTTCTCTGGCGACCAAATCTGAAAAATGATGCTTTGACAGAACGTTTTTTTTTTTTTTTTTCAATAAAAAACAAACAGTTTTGTTTCCATGGTTTCCTGTTTACCATTGTACGCTTAAAAGAAAAAAGTAAAAATGTTTTTTTTTTTTTAGTTTTCCGAGCTATTCATCTAATTTTTCTTTGCATAAAAACCTTCCTTAAGGTTAAACGAATATTTAAAAAAAACAGCCAAATCGGTTCTGTCATTCTCAAGTTTTGCACTTGCAAACGTTTTGAGCAGTTCGTTTTTATTTATATATATAGATTACCTTAACAATCTATACAACCGCTAATTCACTGATCGCTGCGTCACAAAAACTACTCAACGTACGCACTTGAAATTCAAAATAGCGGTTCCTCTAATACTTTCACTGTGTAATAAAAAATGATTTTTGAAAATTCAACCCCTGAGAGGGTAAAATAGGAGTTCATAGGTATGTTCGGTACGAATATCTAATTGCTTATTTATTTATTTTTGTTCATCCAGAGTTTACATTGGCGTTACGGAAAAGAAAACTATTACAATAATAATTATTATTACTATTATTTTTACTATTAAAATTTCACAATGGAACACATTTAGTCCACCGCTTTCCACCTATTTGTTTTCATTCGACTATGACACGGTCAAAACCAAAAATTTATGTGGGTAAGATAATAACAATAAAAATTGGCACGGGCAACGCCGCGCGCGGGACAGCTAGTACATTATATTTCAAACGGCTGGTGTGTATAATGCTTGTTTGCAATAAAGTAAGCATAGTATTATTACAGTACTATAATACGTTTTTACCATTAAAATAGTCGGGTATGTTTAAATCTTTATTTGTACGTTTATAAACTATATTATTAGAATGGGAGAGCTCTACGCGGTTTTAACGTTAATTCATCGGGTCATATTTTGGCGCCATTATTGTCAATAGCCGGCATAGCCAGATTTATCGATTTTACGGAATAAATAGACATAATAATTAATCTCTGTCACAGAAAGTCCATGAAAGTATTAATTAATGATTTTTTTTTTTTTTTATATCGGCGGGGTACTTACCTCTGACATACTGGTTCTTAAATATGTTTTTACCCGTTTCGGAATTAAAAATCATAGGTTCTGGAATAGGATATAAACACCGGTAAAAATGTGTAAAACACTTTCAGAAAGAATACATATTTGGACCAATGTCCTTATTACGGACAAGTACCTAATACTTCGCGTCTGGTATTTCTTTAAAAGGCTTTTTTTTTTTCGTCACAGTGTAAATATAGTGAAAGAGTAATCAAACATGGTATGTAAGTGAGTAAAATTGAATTGATTCAGTAAACTCATATACTTTTTTCTATTTATTGTTGGTCGTATACATTCCGTAAACGCATTCGTATTTCCTATTCAAATCAAGTTATATTACCTAAATATATATATATTCCAAACACCAGTAGTAATATTGAAATATTGTCCGTTCTCGGTTCTAACCTAGCAGTGCAAAATGTTACACACTAGTTTGAAAAAACCGTCGATATTGAACGCTTCACGTCCGGAAATATTTTATTTAGAAAAATTAATATGCATGACGCTCGAGTTTTAGTGTTTCAAAACTTGAACATTTTTATGTTTTTTACGTTTAACGGACGTAATTTTACATGCAACAGAAAACTACTCGGGACGCGATTTACAGTCAGCCTCCCGTTGTGTGCGACCGTCCGTCCGTATAGTTACTGCAGGTACATTGTTACCATTGTTAGTTTGGGTAACAAGAAGATGCAACGGACGATATGACATTGTATTATCCGTATTATTATCAACTAACGTTAATTAACGTTATCAATTTAAATATGAGCACATATAAATGCATACTAATCGATATTACAAATGAATATATAGTAAAATATAAGTACTTAATGTATTTAAAAAACGTCCACTATTTACGAGCTTAGACATTTAATTTGTTTAAGTTTTCACGCAAAAGCATGATAATGTACTAACTTATCAAATTATTTGAAAATTATATAAAAATGAACGTTATAGGAAACAGTAGTTTTTGGTGATTAATGTTTTACAATTTTTTTTTTTTTACGGTTTTACATATTTTTCAAACCAAACCAAAAACTGCGTGTTAAAGTCAACTGATGACCTCCGTGATGTGTTCTACTCACTTTATATTCCCCGGTCTCCGGTCGTTTGGTACCCACGAAAACTTTCCGGCTTGACAGCCAGTCGCGGTGAAACCGAAATTGCTTTTATTTTCCAAACTTTTTTTTACGGACCGGACACAGTATAATTATGTTTCCAAACACTTCATTGTCTATTCACTCGCGTGGAACAAAATTTATAGATGCAGGTACACACAACACTGAATTCTGAGTATACGTTTTCAATAATATATTATAATTTCGCACTGAGTGCAACAACGACCACAAAATATATAAATTATAAATACACACGTTCTATCCGGCGATATTTTGTTTATCGCGACCAGGTGCATTTACAAAAAAATATTTCGTGTATGGGGGGGGGGGGGTGTAAGGTTGTACACTTCCGTACTCTTATAACAAAGAAGGTTACGTACTTTCAATTGCAATATTATTTATTTTTCATTGAAAACGTCAATATACAAAAAACATTCATTTTTAGCCTTTTTGACACTGCCTCATAGTAAATTTATATTTAATATTCTTTTAGTGAATACAACCTAAATGATAACGTAACTAATGTAATTGTGATGATGATTCGGATTATGCAATATCGCCGTGTCAGTTAAAATTGTCTAAAAGCAGAAAATTGCAACAAATTAAAAATTAAAACAGCAACAATATAAACCTACCACCTAGTAATAAAAATATTATAATATCTCATTCATAATATCATACTTTCAATCAAAAAAATATTATTTTGTAATGCCCAATAATTATACGAATAATACGGTATGTATCGTTCATACTTTTGGTATATTTCTACGCCTTAACTTCCGAAATATGTACACGAATAAAATTCGATTGAAAAATACCATTTTTTTTTTTTTTTTATCTAGGGTGGAGGTAAACAACTGGTATATCGGTTTCCCCGTTATGGTCAGCTATTTTCATTTTATTTCGTTATTATTATTTTGTTTTACTTTGATATGGTTATTGGCGTATTCGTCCATATTAATTAATTTATAAGGTAATAGGTATCAATTATTACAAAAACATAGACATAACGTAAGATGTCCGTAGACCGGGAAAGTAAAATGTTTAAATATTAATATTAATTGTTAATTCCATAATGTTTTTACTCGGCTTAGAAATTCAGACTGTGTATCGGTAAACTTATAATGTATTCATGGTTTAGTTTTGAATTTTGTTCAATACCCGTGGATAAATTAAATCAAATATTAATCGGAAAAAGTTCTCAAGATAGCCATAGGTCGTGACTCCGCCCTGTTTATTTTAATAACACATGTCAAGAACCTATATCAAATTATCATAATAAACAATTTATTAATTTTGTCAAAGTTTTTAAAATATTTTAAAATTTGTGTATCGGTACGTATAGCAATCGTAATAATAAACTGCACTTTTCAACGAAAAAGTTTTATAATGTCATTTATATTTCATATCTCCCTGGTGGTTATACCGATGGTGGGTCATGGAAGGGTGCGATATCTTCCACTAGGAAATATTCACAGACTAGAAGAAAGTAATAATAAAAAAATAAAATCTTAGTAAAACCAATACATTTCTCGTTTGCTCAGAGCTTAAAAATTGATGCAATTATTGTGATAGTTTTTAAACTTTGCATATGGTTTTAAAACAATTAGCTACTATTCTTGTAAACAAAAATAAACATTTTAAATTATATCCGGCAAATTTAAAAATTACAGCCCCCCCCCTCCTCATGATTTTTTTTTTTCAGAGCGTCCTTGGTTATACCTGTTCAATAATATAATGTAATTTTCGCGTTATTATGATAATATATAACCGATTTTCATTCGTTTACCTTGGTGTACTATTGTTATTCTCGGTACCTACTTACCCGTACGGTTAATTTGAATTCGTGTGGATTCAGCAGTATTATTATAGTACACTCTGTTGAATAAACGCAGGGAGTACAATTTAGAATAAAATAATCACATTTAAATGCTAAATGGTATAAAAAAATACCATTGCAAACACAAGTCGATTCTGAGTGAAGAATTCGATTAAACGTTATTTTTTCGCTAAATTAAAATGTCTGAGCCGAGCGTATTTCACACCGTATGCATAATAGTCCACGGCGGTCGGTGACAAGTTTTGTAGGTATCGGATTTTGTAGGGCAATTCAATTTATGCACTCAAAACAACGATAAATTATTGAAATCGATAAACGATTCTGAACGGAGCTCGATAAAGTGCAAGCGAAGTAATGGTATAGTCGCGTTTTTCAACTTTGCAGCCAAGATCATTCAAAAATCAACGAAGATAACATTTAAACCATCGTTTCGAATAGCCCGGAAAATGACGAAAATAAAAGCTGTATTAAGTATTACGTTTAAAACTACTATCCGTATGTCCAGACAGTTTTACCGTATAATATTATAAAAATAGATAACGATAATAATATGTTCGGAGACAAAAAAAAAAAAAAAAATAAAAAATAAAAAGCAAGCATTTGAACGTTTAGGAAATAGTTACACCGCGAATGAATTTTAATCAAATAAAAACATATTCAAATTTCCCTACACGTGTGTATATACTCGAGTAATATTGGTCCGACCCACGTGCAAAGAGGTTTTTGTTGCGGTTCGAAAACCAAACAACCTTTGTGCGCGCAAGTGAATTAAAAGGCTTACGTGAAATGTCTGCGGTGCGATAAGTCTTAATGGAAAATACTCGAATGACAAAGTTTAAATTCGAAATTAAGTTGATCCTGCATCCCGTCCCATATTGTGTGTGAATTAATATATTATATCGCCGCGCGCGCGTAAACTCGGGGGGGGAAAAATCCATTCGATTTACGCCCGTATACCGGAGTTTATAACCGTCACTATACCATCACTAGACTATAGGCGTGTTATTGTGTATAGGTTTTATGAAATTAATAGAATCCGGCAAACCGACCCGCCGCTGCCGCCACGGAAAATACACTGCGGTATTCAAATGGTCGACTATTTCGGCTCTTTTAAATATGCAAATATTTTTCGTACCGGAACAATTACGTCGCAGTACAATAACACCAGCATACGGAGGGCGTGCCCGAAAAAAAAAACCAGCCATTACAAAAACGACGAGTACGAAAAATAACTTTTAAAAAAAAATATCACACCGACGTAACACAACCTTCCACGATGACGGCCGTTGGCGTATCGAATGTTGAGAAGTATATTTGTAGGCCCCTACCGGAAAAAAAATCGGTACTACTAAAACTCTGACCCACACAACATCAGTTCGGTTTCTTTTCGGTACCCCCTCGTACACATGGACATTGGCTGCGCTCTAAAATAATAGCGAAAATATGCACGTCACGCGAAGTTGATACGGTTAAACATACCGTCGAAGTTATAATAAACTAATGCGCGTACCGAAATACAATGTCAATCGTTCGTTATATTTTCAACGGAGGCGGCATTTTAGAACCGAGAGCGTACGACACGTTTTTATATGCCGATGAACGCGCCCGGACAAACGGACAAGTCGACTTGTTTGAACGATAACAATTATTCCGCAGTCCCGCGAATTTTTTTTTTTTTTTCTCGTTTATATTATAAAACCCAATATTTATAGATTTCGACACAGGCCCAGCTCAAATTCCAAATCCAAATTCCTATCGCGCCCGGTTTTCCATACAATTTCGATATGAAACAAACGTAACTAATTTGTAAAAGGTTCTAAAATCGTTCGAAACCTATTTCACGTACGTTTCGTGGTTATTTCGTTTTGGTCAAAAAAATTAAATAAAAAAAAAAAAAAAAACAAGGCTTATTTTAGATTATGAGTGGAGCGAAGAGGCTTATGATTTTACAAAGATATTTTTTTTTTCTGCGGAAAACTTTTCTGCCAAAGATTTTGATCCGATTTTTATGTATAGCACGTTTTCTGAAAGTAAATCGGTGCGAGGAAGTACTTTAACGAGGTCATTTTTCGATTTTCTCAAGAGTTTTCTCATTACCGAAAAAAACATAACATAATGCGCACGTAATTATTTTACTTGTGTTATTTTTAATACGACATGCATATTATTGACAAAGCAACACGATCAACTGAACTCCGCTCGGAATCGTTTTTGTTTTCGTTGCCTTACAGATATACATTAAATTTTCTCTCTACTACCTTTCCAACCTCTCACCTATAACAGTGGCTGCACCCTCCTCATTATTCTAGGAGAGCCATTTTTCTTCGAATATAAAAAAAAAATAAAAACACGTTATAGTTGTACGTTCCTTGCTCCATTTAGAATCTAAAAAAAAAATGGCGCTGTTATACATTCTCCAATAATATTACAAAATATATCATCATAACTGTGCCAGTTTAACGGTCTTATTTAGTCAAACACTACCTATTTCGACATCTTTAGAAATGATCCGTGAACATATTACGTTCCCGTCTTTATATACTCGCTGTATTGTAGCCGTGCAACCTGCAGTACTTTTTACCATTTCGAGTTCTATTATTTTCGTCTTGGACTGTGTGTGCTTGATGTTATAATTGTTATTACTATTGCGATCGGTACGTAGTCATCGCCTGTGCAGTATAAACGTTTTGTTAACGGCGACTCGAGGACGCGTTTTTAGCTTTTAGCAGCGCAGTTATCTCCAGCCGTTCGTTTTAATAATAATATAATAATACAGAATTTCATATTGCCAACTGTTTTTTTTTTTTTTTTATTATGATTATTATTATTTTATTTTTATGACCCGAACGCAGTGAAAAGTTTTACTGTAATTATAACCCGTATAAAAATTACACATTATTTGTGTTGGAAAGCAGACTCGTCTCGAAGTTTCGATGAAAGCAAATACAAACAACACAAAACCATATAATAAATATACTGTATAATAATATAGTAATGCATTTTTTTTTTTTTTTTTTTTTTTTTTTATCGGCTCGAAAAAAAGTTACTTGATCACTCAAAACTGTAGAAAATATAATCTTAATGTATACGCATTACAGAGTTTTGTTTAGAAGTTATAAAACTATATTATTATAAGCTATTATTATTATTATTTTTAAAAGTGAATTTTTTCGAGATTTTCTTTTTGGAAAATTTAAGAAACCAACACGCGAATTAAAAATGAATTAATTTTTTTTTTTTTAACTTTATGTTTGGCATAGTGAAATCACTTTATCGAATATCGATCGTCAAAAGGCAATCAGTTTTAGTTGAAATGTATGCAATTTTTATCTTTCAACTGCAAGTGAGATGTATACGATACACCTACTCGGAATACCTACCTACAACTTTTAATTTTTTTTTTATTATTCTAATCTGTGGACACGTTTTTTCCTGGTAAACTTTCTTCGATTTTTACGGGTTGCAAGTTTTCTAGATGGTACATTTAATAGGTTATTTTTTTGATTTTTGACTTTATTTTTGTAAATAAAAGCACTTAAGTGGGAAAAAACTTGGGAAAATTTTTCAATTGCACGATTTCATTATTTTATAAAAACACGGTCGACGTTTTCTACCAGATAAAATGATTTAATCGAAAAGTCACAAGATTCATTTTTTGTTTCCTTTTTGATTTACTTTTTTACGATATCATTGCCAAAACTTTTTAGCCCCTTTTGAGCTTTATTGGAATTTAAATATTTTTCGCAGTTTTTTTTTTGCTGTAATTTGGTTATAATACACGTAAAGACTTGAAACTTAGTAATACTTTTATTATTATAATAATACTTAAATTGAACTTACTTAGACGTGGAAATATTTCCAAAATCATCGGATGACGGTTTTTGTTTTTTTTTTAATAAGCGTTTTGAAATTAAATTTAAATAAAAATCACAAAAAAAAATTACGACATATCAAATTATGTATTACCGAAATGCGCTCGGAATCGTCTATCGTCAAGCAATGGTTTATCGTTGCTTACAGATATGAATGAAATAACCTTATGTATTCTACCTTCCAAACTCCTCGGCTAAAACAGCGACTGATTCCATCCCCAGTATCAGTTCTTTTTTTTTTTTTTTTAATTGAATATTGTATTTGACAGACCCTTTTTAAACATATCGCGTAAACCGATCACATTGGAATTTTATTTAACTCTCGGTGAAACTATTTTTTTAACAACCAAATATTTTTCTAAATGTTTGTTTTTGAAAACTTAATATGGTTTGACGTTTACAAATAAAAATTAGGGATAATTTAATGTGGTATATTTTAATAAAACAACAATAACAATGGCATGGCTTCTGCAGGGGCGACCGAGGCAGTTACTTTGGGACACACAATAAAATTGAGAACCTACACGTATAATAGAGGCACTGGTGATTGTCAAGTATTTGGTAGACAAATTACGGTTAAAATTAAATCAATATAAACGTACATGTAAAGCTGGCCTATAATAGCTAGTTGTTCGCGCCAATTTAATTGACTGCGATTCGGTGTCACTCGCAGTGACAAACTGATAAAGCAGAAAATATTATAAACATGCTGTATAGGTAAATTATACCTAATAATTACTGTACAATGTATTTCGCATTTTTATAAAAATGTGTCTACAGATAAAATAAAAAGTTATAAACTTTTCGCCTCGGGGGGCATCAGCTATGCCGCAGAACATCAACGATGCAAATTATACGGATATAGACGACATCATAATGGATTTGTGTAATTTTCAATATTTAAAATGTGAATAATTCGATTTAATAAATCCCGTCCACGTGGCGATGAAAGTGCTATCGTGAGAGTCGTGAAATTCAATTATATGATAATGACCACTAGTGGCGACGCGTAGGAGGTATATGCGAATCACGTGATTCACAAAAAAACTGATAGGTGTCTCGTGGGTGCGTTCAGAAATAAAAAAAAAAAAATGATTACGCTTTTACAAAAACAAAATTCATTGAAAGAATTTTAAACTGTAAACATTTGATAAATTTCATTTCAGACCCACAAGGAATAACTTGGTTTTTATCCCCGGTTTGTATATTTTGGGATATTTTTGGTAGGGATGAGTTGGCTGGTGGGTGGAAAATTAAATTAGCTGATACAGGTAAAAATATTTGGCGCCGCCACTGTTGACCATTGTGCATACGTATCATGAACTTTCCACTATCGCCGTATGAACAAAGTGATAAGCGCGATAAAATTTCTGAACTATTGTTAAATCTGCTATAAAACTGGTTTATATTAGCTGCTATCACTGGAAAGATACTAATGTGCTTATATTTTACTGTCATGGTATCACTTGCCCGCTCTACCGTTTTTCTTCGAATTCAAAAATTCAATTTTATTTACTCCTTATAATGCGTGCGTAACACGTCATACGTACAGTAAATGTATCGCACTCATATATAATATAACATTATATTATGTTATCATACTGTCAATTACGTGAACGCGTATATCTGTTGTGATATAATCGACTATCGCGTACTATCCCGACATTGACCGAGACAGACCGGCCTGGTTTACCGATATACTTATATTATTCACGTGACAATAACGATGACGGATGTGTTTGCCCGGGTAAAAGTAGTCACCCTGTAGTACTATATTATAATTTACGACCGACTGCGTATGCCTACGTACATATAGACGCGTATACGCGAACGCAAACGCACTTTCGAAAAATACGAATCTACATAATGTCTGCGGGAAGAAAAAACCAACTAAAAAAAAAAAAAAAAACAAAAACATTTTCGGCGCCGTATCATACCGAATGCGCGATAAAGTTTTAATACTATCATCGTCGCGACGCGTATTATATTGTACCTACCTATATTCACTTAAAAAAAAAAAAAAGTATAATATACAACGTTATTTACGTTTGTATGTTATTATGTGTGTACGACTATGGAATTAACATATTAAACGACAACGACGGCCGGGCGCGCGCGTGACCTCATTAATTAAATAACGTACAGAAACACGTAGCCGCCGACTGTTTACGGATGATGCGGCGAAAAACGGGAAAATTCCCGTGAACCCGCCGCCGTGTGGCCGTGTGTTTATTCGATTTCGCGGTGAAAAATATCCGCCGAAAATCATATTACGGAACGCGCAACGCGCGCGGTAAAATAATTGCGCGTACCTGCGCGCACCTACACGGCAGCCCCGGGTACAACGAAAACCGAAAACCCGACCGCGATTGATATATTGCTGCGTCAAAATGTGCGGGGTGTATAGTTTATCGAATCGAAACACATTGCGGCCGGTGTGCGTCTGTCCACGGTCGAAAAAAAAAATTTCCGTTTTACACCGGTTTTTAAATTAAACGAAACGAATAAAATGATTTTTTTTTTTTTTTTTCAAATTCCATATAGTCGCGAACGTTACACACACACACACACACACACACACACGCCTTTATGAATTATCGCGTCGTGCGTAAGCGTTCCGCTGACACCCGGTATACTATAGCACACGTATGTACGTGTACATACGTGTGTTTCGCGATTTTCGCGATTGATTTGAACGCGGCGCTACTCACCGAGCGCTTTGTGACGAGGGTATATTTACAATGTATACAAACTATACTCGGTTCGGCCGCGTTGTGCGAATATAATACGATAAAAAAAAAAAAAAAAAAAAACACTTTTTCCGAATAACTACACGGCTAATTACCTATAAAATCAACGGCCGGGTGATCAGCAACGATGTTATGACACCGGTTGATGATGGACGACGGCAGATGCGCGAAATCTATCACGCCACGTTGCCCACACTCGTGTAATAATAATATAATATCATTATCGACCGTGCCAGTATTATAATATTATTTATCATCATATTATAATCTTGCAGCGGAAGCCATATATAAGCTGCTAAAATCCAAAATATTGTCGAGAATGTCAACGGCTTTGGTTTACACGAGCTATCTGAGACCAATACGGTTACCTACGGATGAGACACATGGACAACAACAAAAGGCGACGTCGAAATCGGGTGGACACTCGGAAATTTCTTCTGTGTAGTGTATAAAATACAACATAGAGCGTTTAAAAGAAGAAAAAATGAAAATCTGTACAATCTGTGTGGAAAACCGAATATGCCGTCGTATCTGAGGACAAAACGATTAGAATGGTTTGGACAGCGGTGAAGAGCCGAAGACGGTTTAATAGGACGAGCCCTTAACAGAACCATTCATAAGACAAGAGCACTAGGCGGGCCACAAAAGATTAGTGTAAGCCGTAGAGAAGCGCATACGAACTGCGGCTAAAAATGTTTCGATGAAACTAGCATTTGAAAGGGCGCGATGAAACATTTTCTTTAATAATATTCGTTTAATATTGTACCTATTTTCTGGTTTTCCCCGTTTTCCCATATTTTTTCAAATGTTTATTGGGAAAACTCTTAGGGAAATTAAAATTATAACCTCCCTACTCGTAAATCCCCTGTCAGATTTCCTTTCAGAAAAGTGTTATCATGATAAATCGGAGCAAAACTGCTGGTATAAAATTTGTTCATAGATAAAAATAAATAAATAATAAAGATCATTGTGAAACTACTTAGAACCTAAAAAAAAAAAATATTGCTTTACAATCGACTTTTTTTTAAATTTCCAAACATTTTTGTCTAAAAATTTTATCTACAGAGTACTTACAAAATAAAAACTACGTAAAAAGCCTGCAAATTTAAATGTCTCTAAATAGCACAAAAATGGCTCAAAGGTTTATTAAATTTTATGACGTCTAGAAAATGCAAATATAAAATGTTGACAAAAGGTTTCTATGAATATTTTTTGTAGAAAACGTAAGCCGTCAAAATTAAAAATAATGAAATCGATGTGAAGTAATTTGAAAAAATCATATTTTTTAGTATTTCCCCAACAAAGATGAAAAATAATTAAAATATCTAAGAATAACTCACTTTGTCAGTGGCCATAATATATTGAAGGAGACAAAATCGATGATTTGTTATTTTTCATTTTCATTTCAAACAAGATTTCGGGTGGATAACATCGTTTACAAGATTTAATATAATTAAACCAGGACGCCACGTTGCCATAAATATTAATCAGTTTTGATTTTTTGGTTGTTCCCGATTATTTTGAAAGCTGCTTTGGATATCGAAAAAATAATTTCGTTAAACGCTTAATGTATGCTCTTAGGAACAAAATCAATCTCGTGTTATTTTTCGATTGAATCGATGTTTCTGTTAGAAAACATAAGGTGCAAAAATTAAAATCAATGAAATTAGTAACCCGTCAACTGTACCGACTAAACAAAATTTCCGTTCAGAAAAACCGTCGAAAATACCAATAGTTGTCGTTAATTATTGTTACCGTGTTACTTTAAATATATGAAATATTCCAGAGTCTCAAGCAGGACGGTAATAGTTTAAAACGAGTTTAATAATAAATCGTTCTTGATATTTTTGACTTTCTGTTTTTGCAATTGTATCAAAGTCGGTTTTATACAACATTTGAACCTTCCGAAATAGAACGATCCATATAGATATATAGATTTATATGTATCTACAGATTTCCAATCAATAGCGATGGACCGCAGTGTATACGACTTTTGAACTTTCCGCTTTACTTGAAAAAGTATACGTAAGTGTTGTTGCGCCAATAAAACAAAAACGCAGCGTTTTATTATACTATACCAAGAATACACTACATAAAACAACAATAATAATAATAATAATAAGGAAATGTCGGCGGTAAGAAAATAACTTTTCTCGCTAATGCTCCCAGATCATTTAAAATTTTAATTACCACACCTCGTAATAAATACCTACCTAACAATTATTATAATACGTATCCCTCTGTAAGCTATAACGAGTTGCGATAAAACAATAATTGTAATACACGCGAAAATACAAGTGCATTTACACTATCAGCTTGTTACGTGGAGTCAATTTTTAAACGGTACGGTCAATGTAATCGTAGTAGTCACAACTACCGCCTACCAAGTCAGCTGCAAACATAACCCACCCCTCCCCTCGAAAACCACGTAACAATATACTGATTTAACTTATTCCGTAATTTGTAGAATTTTTTAAAAACATATCTTCAACACAAAAAAAGCCGGAAATCTTCGCACTTGGGAGCAGCCACTATTGTAGTTAGAAAGATAGGACGCAGGAGGGAATTTAATGTATATCTGTGAGTAACGATAAGCCATTGCTTATGAAAAAACGATTCTGAGCGGAGTTTAATGGATGGTATTGCTTTGTCAACAATATATGTATGTATACATATATCATATTTTAGTAAAATAATTACATATGCATAAGACATTTTCTTTAATAATATTTGTTTAATATTGTACCTATGTTCCCATATTTTTTCCCATGTAAATTGGGAAAACTCCTGGGAAAATCAAAAAATTACCTTGTTTAAGTTTCTCCCCAATCAAATTTCCTTTCTGAAAAAGTGCTATCATTGTAAATCAGAACAAAATTGCTAGTAGAAAAGTCGTTTAGAGGAAAAAAAAAATAACAAACATTATCGTAAAACCATAAGTTTTTTCGTTTCACTCAGAATCTAAAATAAACTGTGATAATATTGTATTTTGTACTAAAAAAACACGAATAACTTGAGTTATCGAGATAATATCGTATGTTATAATATGCAATAACACATTAACCAAGGATCATACAAATAATTATATAATTCATCAACCAACATCACTCCAAAAAAAATGGTCTGGCCTCCAAACCTGTGTCCCACGTGTTCGTTAAATAATTAGTCTTATTTCAATTAAATTTCTCATCTTTGTTTTGATTGTCTAACGGTTTATTGATTTAACAATAATTTATAAGTATGAGATTTTTTAAACTTAAAAACACTTCCGGTATCAAAAAAAAAAAAATAAATAAAACAGCGGAAATAATCACTGAAACAGTTCATTATAGAACAGCAGTATTTCTTAGTTTTTCCAAAATAATCATCCGACTGACTTTAGTCACGTAATGTTCACTATCAAAAACAACGGACATGTTTTGCACGATGGGTGAGCCACTGTTGTAGGTGACAAGTTGGGGAAATTTAAAGTATTTTTATAGGTACGCAACGATTAATTATGAGAAAGGATTCTGAGAGGAATTTGGTTAATAATGTTGCTTTAAAAATTGAACTTAAATTCTTACTAAAATAAATCTACATTACACTATTTGTTTCTTTTAACGACAAAAAACGCCTTTTAATGATCATCCTGTTAAATTTTCTGTTAGAATTTCTATTTGGTTGAACAATTTTATCTAGAGAACACATTACTTAGGTATTGAACAAAAATTACGTAAAAAACCTCTTGTAAAATTAAAATGTTTGTAAAAAACTCGAAAAAGGTGCTTTGAAAATTTTACCACGTATATAAAAGTTAAATATAAGGCTACTGTCTATGTTTTAAGTCTCTACAAACATGATAAATTCAATTACAACAAAACAAAAATGCAAATTTTAAAATTACAAAGCATTATATTCGTAACTTTTCTCGTTTTTCCTACGTTTTTTACCGGTTTTCACCATTTAGAATGAAAACTCCTAGAAAAATTAAAAAATAACCTCTTTTAAGTACTATCCCAGGCATATTCCGTTTTAGAAAAGGTGCTACACTTGATAATTCGTAGCAAGATATCTTATCTTATCTTAGTAGAATATTTATACACTGTGTCCAAAAAAAAAAAAATGAAAAATAAACATCATGATTAGAACACGGATGTTGATATAAATTTGATTCATCACGTCAATGCTACAAATAGGCTAACTTTGTTTGCATATTTTTGCATATAAATGCATATATTGATAATTTCTAGATTAAGTGACATATTCATAATATTTTAAATATAATATAAACATAACACTTTATACGGACGACTATAATTCGTTGGAAAGTAAAAAATTCAAATATGTATATCACTATGTATACACGAATGTCGGAATCGCCTGTGGACGATCATTAATCATCAGCTTATCACCTATCGATAACAGACTAACAGTATAGGTACAGGTAATTTTAATAGACTTCTCACAGAATACTCTACATGGTGGGTTTATCTACGATTTTGACGAGTTTATATTTTTTTTAACATTTAATATTTTCAGTTTGCTGCAGCCCGCATATTCTATGATTTGTTTATTCAGTTATACAACTTTTCTGATACACGTTTCTTTAAAAATATATATTTACAAAATTCCGAAATGTTCGTCAAGTTTAAGTAGTTTTGTGATAGAGTTTGGGGAACATGTATTTAGTTCCGATGGTAAAATATTATTTTGCAAATGCAGTTTGAAGATTAAGTGTCTGCAAATAAACGATTTTTATTAAAACAACACTTGAAAACTGCAAAGCATGAGCATGCAGTAAATCATAGAAAAAGACGTGAACAAAGTACAGTTCAACTGTTATTTACACAAAATACAAACAAGAAAAGTGATTTTAACTTACTGAAGCATTACTGTCAGCTAATATTCCATTCAACGAGGTAAAAAATTTTAAAATTAAAGAGTTTTTAGAGAAGTATACTTCTAAAAATATCCCTGACGAATCGACCTTAAGGAAAAATTATGTAGATGATATTTATAAAAAATGTTTAACCAAAATACAAGCCGAGGTCTTTAATCTGTAAAATTTGGGTATCAATCGATGAGACCACGGATTTTGACGGTCGCTACATAGCCAATATTATTGTGGGCATACTTGATTCTTAAGTACCCGATAAATTCATGCTTGTTAATTGTGAACGTTTAGAAAAAATAAATAGTACAAAAATAGCTCAACTCTTTTATAGACCTGAACACAATAATATTTTATTGTTGTTAGTGACGCCGCACCATACACGTTAAATGCCGGAACAGCGATTTAAACATTTTTTACCAAAAATGCTTCATGTAACTTATCTCGCTCTCGCTCTACATCGTGTAGCTGAGAAAATCCGTAGTGATTATCCGTTGGTTGACAAACTTATTTTGTCCGTTAAAAAAGCATTATTTAAATGTCCAGCAAGTATAAAAATATTTAAAGATGAAGTACCAGAACTGAATTTGCTCCCAGAACCAGTGATAAGGCATTGGGGGACGTGGTTGAACGTGGCTATTTATTACTGCGACTCGTATAAAACAATAAAAACAATAATAGAAAAATTTGATCACGATGATACTTTGTCTATATAAACAGCTCAAAAAGTTATGAGTGAACGTAGAGTTGAAGCTAATTTAGCTTTTGTTAAATTAAATTTTTTATTCTTATCTCCGGCTCTAATATCTCTCAAAGAAAAGGGGAAATCTCTATCCAGTTTGGTTGTCATTATAAACGTCGTTTCAAAAAAATTATCAATCACAATTTCATCTCCTCAAGGTATATCAATATACACAAAATTTCAAAAAGTTTTGGACAAATGTTCTGGGTATAAAGTATTGTCCAAAATTTCAAAAATAATAGATGGCAAAACAGATTCGCTTGATGGGATTCCTGAAACTATAGAGACTATCGACACCGTTAACTTTAAGTACGCACCGGCCAACTCTATAGACGTGGAGCGGTAATTTTCAGTTTACAAAAACATGCTATCAGATCGTCGAAGGTCTTTCAAATTTGAATATATATCCAAAATCAAATCGATGTTCTACAGTGTAATCTTGATATTTAAATTATTTAACGTACGTAACATTATATATCCTTATGTATTTTGCAATGAAGTTATTTTAAAATCATTTACAAAACAAAAATTATTCCGAAATACTACTATCCCCCATTTTTATGTACCTATATATTTTTTGAAAAATAGATATATTTAGTATACATTTTATAGTGTTTATAATTTATTTTGAAGTAATATTAACATTTTTTTCGCGTATAATTTTTTGAATATATTTGTCGAAAAGTAGGTATATTTGACAAACTTAAGGGTATATAATTGTATATTTGGAAATTTTTAAACGCATATTTTTATGAAATTTTGGTCATTAATATCCGAGCTCTAATCATGATAAAAACCAATGCATTCCTTGCTCCGCTCAGAATTAAAACATTCACACAAATAATATCGTAATATATTATACTATACACGGTGCTTTCTAATTGTAAAAAATGTCAAAGTAAAAGTCGAATCATACAATTTCATATCTGTTTGTACAATGTTTTTTTTCGCTCTTACAAAATACGCCACTTCATACTCGTAGAAAACATATAATAATATATTTTTAATTTTAACGATTAAAAAAAAAAAAAAATAAAAATAAATAACTTCTGTAGAAAAAAATAAACTAAAACACATACATAGATAATAATATGTACAAACGTATAGGAATATGATCACTACTATACTTTTATTTTATTCAAAAGTCTAAGTACTTTACGTACCGAATATGTTGTTTTTTTTTTTTTTTAATTTTACCTAAAAATAATTTATTTTGTGATCTTTTATGCATGCGGAGGTTTTTTTTCGGTTTACTGAAGCCATTGTGAAACATACTGTGTCTACACAATTAACATAAAGTCAATTGCATTTTTTTCTTTTTTTTTTTTTATGAACGCCGAGAGATGAGAAAAATACTTACCTGCTTACGTTCATAGTTTAAAATTATTCGAAAACATAAAACGTGTTGTTTTTTTTTTATTTAATTAAAACGTCCGTGATAAATATAAAATAGCATTAATTTTTCGAAACGCTTTCTTAAGTTTCTTAAGTTTCTTAAACAAGTATCTTTGGTCCCGACATTTTGTTCGGCCGCGCTTAATGGCATTTAGTACAGTTTTCTTTTGGTGTATAACTCGAAAACCCTTATCAACGGATTTCGTTGCGTACTTATACATACTTTTTTTTTTCTTTTTTTTTTTTTTACTCGTGGTTACACGGCTAGTTTTACAATATTATTTATGTTATCTTTTAAAATGTTATTATTAAAAGCACCATAACCATACCAACGGACAAATTTCAGTCGCGGTAAACCTACCGTTTGTATAATCACACCGAGAATACTATTTAAATAATATTATATACTTGTATTTTTTTTTTTTTGACGCATAAATTAATTTACATAATTTCTGGGCTTAATTCAAAAAATAAATAATATATTCGATCACGTAAAATACATAATAATGTATAGTAAATAGTATAAACAATATGGATATAAAGATTAACCCGAAATTGTATACAATTATTATTATTATTATTATTTTTATTAATATTATTCTAGAACTGTCGAGAGTTTTTTTTTTTGTTGATAAATGCCCACTTCATAATATAATGTCACAATTTTATTTTAACATTAAATATGGTAAGTTTAATTGACCGATCTGACTGGCCTAAATTGACTGAATGAACGAGTAATGCGTAGTGCCCACGAGAAAACAATAGCGCCCTCTCCCCCCCCCCCCCGTTAATAAGCGTATCTATTACAATATCGACTGATCTGAATAATTGAATGGACGACTAATTACTTTACTAAAGATAAGTGATTATCATGTTATTATTTTCTCGTTGGCACCACTGCCGAACTCGTTTCGAACGCATATTCTGCGATTACCACTGATATTATTTTCTCTGTGTGAATTTGTCCATTAAGTCCATCCGTGATTCAGTTCGGTCAATTAGACATGCCCGTATAGTTTCGGCTATTTTTTATTACAATACACATTGCAGCCGGCTTTCTTGTGGTAAAAAATGAAGATTTTGATGGGGTCTTGCGGCATACCAAATACGCTTAATTAATGAAATCTTCGCCGATATGTGAATGCACAATACGATTTTATTGTTCTAATTCTTCTTCAAACAGTTTAAGAGGTCATTGAGGCATTTTTACAATGGGACAAAAACTTGCTTCCATTTCACTCTGTTCTGCGTGGAGAATTATTTTATATTATTTATTATTTATACCAGTATGTCAATATTAATTATAGTTTTTGAGTTTTACTATTGCTTATTGAGTACTTACCATTAACTTACGTATAAATATAAAACTAGAATAACTTCTTCACTATTTAACTTAACTAATCTTCATATAAAATTGAATTTTTATTTAATAAATATTTATTTAAATATAAATTTTCAGTATGGCTATAAATTATATCAATTTGTACAACGTCTAATAAGTAATTGCATTTATTAGAAAAATAATATTTTAATAAATTGATTAATCTTATACAAATTAAAACCCAAAGTTTAGCTGATCAATACGTTTAAAAAATACAAATACAAATCGAAATTTGTGTAATCATTGTAAAACCCGTTATTTATACTTCAAAAATATGTGTTTCGGTTAGATTAGGTTAAGTTCTTGTTCAAAAAAAGAATTTATAAATACCCGAACTGATTCTTTTCGATTCGTTTCCGACCCGAGATACTGAACTTATATGGTCATTCGCTTTTAGATTCTGAGTTTTGATGAAGGTTAGTGGTTTCTGGAAACAAATTGTTTCGTTTTAATTTAATTATTTCTCTTATACTTTCCTGAATGGACAAAAACCGGGAAAAACTGGAATGTTACGATTAACAGGTACGATTTGTTTAATGTCGATTTTTGGTTTTTTGATTGTAATTCTATGTAAAATAATGAGACGTGCACAATATTTTTATGGAGAACTCATAATTCATATATGCTAATTGTTTATATATGTAATACAATTTTTAACATATTCCGGCGTTTTTCGAGTAGTTTATAAGTATTTTAAACTAAGTATTTTTTTATTATTTTTTTCTTTTAATTTTAAACATCATAATCAAATCTATCAACACAATTCACTGTGTTATGATAATGTCGTTTAATACGAGTTTTATTTATGTTATTGTCATCCAATTTTATTTATGAATATTTATAAGGTTGATTATATACCGCAGATCAAAACGCGGTGACGGTATAAACAACGTTTCGGAAACGCAGCGCGCAGGTAATAATATCGTATCGTAGACCCAAAACGGTATATTTGCATTTATTACACGCAGTCTCCTATTATATTTATATACATTCAATTTTCCATAAATTACGTATTTGTAATCTTATAATCGACAATGCAATAGCGACTGTTAACTATTGATTATTTCTGTTAATGGCATTTTTTTTTTTTTTGCATCATCTTTCTCTCTCTTTCTCTCCCAAAGGACAGATCGTTTATTTTTATGTGCAGTTTTGAGTAAACACTAAACTGCAGAGTCTTTGTAATATTACCGCATATACAAAGTAGGTTGTTTGGAAAGTACCTTCTTTATTTCTCGCGGTTCATATAATATTGACCATATTTTATTAAAACCGCGACTGCAATAAGGGTCGGCAATTTCGTACGGTTCATCTCAGGCTCTATTCGTGTATTGTGTATATTCAACTCGTATTGTTTAATGTGAACATTCTCTACTATTTCTATGATCCCTAGGAAGTCGATTTTGTATAGTTTTCAATATAACCCAATACAATTTTGAAAATATATAAACTTGTACATAAAAAAAATATACATCAGTACAAAGCTCTGTCACCAGAAAATAATTTTCCCTCGGCTGACTTGTTGCCATTACAATATTTCATGTCTTAATTGTTCTCGTTAATTTACTCAATTTGTATTTATTTATGATTTGTACTCACTTGGAACCCTACTAACCTAGACTACACGTACGTAGCCACTACATCAAAATGATAATTTAATGATAATTTATTAGACGATAATTCGCTCAGGTACGGCTTTTAGGATAGGGAAACTAAAATAATATTACACGGTTTTGTTCAGAACAACTTGAATGGGAAAAAACTGTACATCATGGAAAAATCAAAGCTATTAATCTACCTACTAAGTGTTTTCGAAAACCAAAAACAATTTTAGTAAAACTAATATATAGCTTCTAAAAAAAAAGTGTATAATATTTATAAATTCTTTAACTTTTAAGCTTCAACTGAAAGTTTATTATTTATTACGTTTAAAATGGTTTTTTAACTATATATACAAATATTTTTTCATACAGGAAAATCCGCGTTTTCGGTTTGTTTTCATAAGTCAATTATAACATTACGAGCATCATGCAAAACTTATTTTCCGGCGGAGTTTCCAAAACCTCTTTCGTTTTTATTAGTTGCCCCATTTTTGGGGGGTAGGAGTTAGAAATTGAGGTAAAGGGATAAATTTCCATTTATAATTATTTATTTAGGTACCATGATGTAAACATTTTTAAAAAATAGTTAAATTCGAATCTCCGACAAACTGTTACGATTTTTTCAAAAAAAAATTCAGAGAAGTACCTCGTTTTGTTTGCAATTATAGATAATCAGAAACATTATTTACATTCTTTTAAACGCGAGACTGATTTATAAGAGAATTACAATTATAAATGGAAAGGTCTCTTCATCACGAGAGTCGTTGTTACCCGCGAAAAGTAATATAATCTTTTTTCAATTATTTAAAAAAAACATATACATGGAATAAATATAATCAAAGCAAATTAAATTAAAATTAAAATTCTGAAAAATTAAAAATACAAATATTTATTCGCTGTTTCACGATTTAATGAATCGACTACGGATAACTGTTGAAAATCATTTCCTACACGGAAAGTAATACAATACGAAATGTATTTATTTTAATAAGAAAAAAAATAATCGAAAAAAGTTTCGATATGTAGTGTTAGAGAAAAATACAATGCGAGTCAGGACGGTAGTATGAAGAAAAAAAAGAATTAAAGTTAAAAGATGGGCTACGATTGGACGTGCTCTAAAACACAAAAACAAGCTTTATATATCATAATAGAAAAGAATAAAAAATAATGGCAAGAGCGTCCGAGGGCGACCAAGAACATAATTTATCAACAATATAATCATATGGTGCAGGACTAACAAACTACAGAGAATTGAAGAGGGCGAGCGGTATGCTGGTAATAGAGACGAATGGATAAAATATGGAAAACCGAAAACTCAACTTTACGGTTGAATACCGGAAAGGATACATAGAATGTTATATCGGTTGACCACAACCGTCGTTGTGTTTTTATCATATCGAAAAAAAAAAATCAAATATAGTATAGTAATGGATTTTCTGATCGTTTTTGGTGAAACGACGGCAATTTATTATCTTATTTATTTTTTAACGAGACATATATGGTTTTTACGTGTACTGCCTTTTTCTAAAATCAACTTTGTCATCGTTCAATTTTTATTAAATTTAAGATGTTCTCTTTGTATAGTTCGGAGCTATAGCTAAGTTCTAAGAGCTTTAGTTATAGCTAAAGTTTTAAAATCCTTATAAATATCACAGAAATCGCCAAAAACGTTTCAATATGTTGCCAAGTCTTACAAAAGTATAACTTTTTTATACGATTTCGGTAAAAATGTCAGGCCTCTACAATTATGTCCACGAAAAAGTAAAATCGAAAATAATGAAATCATAACTGCCGTAACCTCTATTGTTTTTCTCCGAGTTTTCCATCAGTTCTTCACAATCACTAAGAAAACTATAATGAAAATCAAAATATTACTTGCTTAATACACTGGCTAGATAACAATAGAAATGTTAATGATGTCATTATATAGTTGCAGGTCAAAGATTAAACGACTATTAATCAAAACATGGGCGATTCATTTCCGATCGTTAGATTTTATAAATTGCATTTCTGTCGTAATTATATAAAAATATAATTTATTTTTTTTTTTTTTTTTTTTTTTTTTTAGAAATTCTGTTTATTCCTTAAAACGTCTCGTCGACGTCATTTCCACTGTTAACCCTCGTCGACCAAGACAAAACCTTTCAATAAAAAAAATATTAATTTATTATTCATGTATTTCCCGTGATTATCGATTATTTTCGAATAAACATTTTTCACAAAAATAAATAACGACGATCGTTATGTACAAATATTTACAATTGCGTTGAAGTAATAATAATAAAGAAAAAAAAAAAACGGAAAATATACGACGGGGCATATATACTCTGTAAAAAGTGGCAAAAAAATAAATAAATAAAAGGTAGAAAGTTAGTCAGAACGCTATCCCGTCCCGTTATTAAACTGAATACATCATATATGGTTATCTCAGTACAAAATTCATAATAAAGCTCTGGGAATTTATTATTAAAAAAAAAATTAATAAAAGGTTACATGAACCACGCAAATCTAAAAGTGTCTAATTCAACATTTTTAATCGATGATGAAAATGCACTTCCGTTCTGTGTAATAAGGTCGAATATTTTTGTAATTTTCCACGATAAACACACACACGATAACATATTGATACTGCAATATTGTAAAAAGGAATATATTTCTTAAAGTTGATGAGAAGATTGGGATTTTATTCCCATCAATGCCCAATCATGTAACTCGACAAATCGAAATTTGATATCACATCCATGTTTCTACGTAGAAACACGAGGAAAAAATAATAGAGACGTACGGTAATTAAGAATAATTTATTTTACAAGTGTACATTGTTAGTAACGATGAATTGAAAAAAAAGAACTATTCTAAGTAGAAATCAATAATCTGAGAAGTTTTATTTTGAGAAGGTCTATTTTTGCCATTTATTTTTTTAATTGTACCTATATAAAAACTCTACATTTTTTTTAAATAAAACACCATTAGGTGAAAACCCATCGCATCTTTTTAAAATGTGATAAAAATTGCTACAAAGAACTTTTTTACTAACCGAAATAATGTTTTTCAAGAAAATTGGTGAAAACCCCTTCTCTTAATATGGTACATGAAAAATCGAAGTGTTTTACCAATAGAAAAAGTGAAACAAATTTTTTGCGAATCAAAAATCTAAATAATTACTTTTTTACAATAAAATAAAAAATCTGTTAAGTTTTTCTCTCGATTCTGTTAGCAAACATGTCTCAAGTATTTTTTGTTATTCTAGTTTTTTTTTTTTAAGAAAGATTTTTTTTTCAACTGCGTTTTAAGTGTCCTCAAAAGTAGCTAAACTTTTCATCACTGAATCGTCGAAAATTATACTAGTTATTGTATACCTAATTATTATTTAAATTTAAAGCCGCAACAACTTTGCCCGCTACTTTGTTAAATTTTACATGTACTTTGTTTTATTTGTTTTTACTTCATAACGGTTTTTCAAAGATATTGATTTAAAAATGAAAAGATAATATTAATTTGTTGTTTTCAATTTCCAAGAAGATCTCGCACCTTGGCCTTGTGAACAACCATACCTACCAAGTTAGGGTAAATAAATTCAGTTTGTTAGTTTTAAACCACCCTTTCGTTCACAGCCCGTGTAAACAATGGGAACCGAAAATCGACAAAGTCCAAAATTCAAGTGTGAGAATCGTTAGTGCGTACGGCGTAAACCTACTTGGTAACTTGCAGCTTTTTATACGGTTTTTTTTCTAATTATACTCTTATTTATCCACTCAGAAAACTACGAGCACCCGAGTGACAGAGAAGCTACCCCGTCCCCCGATACCAATTACCAGTGTTTCCCAGTTTTTTCGACGATAGATCCGAGTCGAATGACCAGCAGTCTCGAGACTTTCGAAATCATCGTCCCACGTCCCTATAATAAAGACGAAACGCTATAAAATTAAGCCAGATAATATAAAATGACCATTCGGTTATTAAAAATATAACACTCGACCTACTTACTTTGCACATGGCAGACTGCGATAACGATAATAATATCTTATCAAAATAATGTCTCGTCGTCCCAGACTCTATTGAACCCCATGCGTTTTTTTGCCCACTTCACATCAGAGGAGACTACTTATCATCATCTAAAAAAAAAAAAAAAAACATTCGTTTAAATATTTTATAATCTACGTTATTATGCGGTATTTAAATTACCTACATTTTCATCTCGCTACGTTTTATCGCATTTCAAAATATTCGTTTCTGGCTTTAAAACCACGGTCGTTGGGTAGCTGAAGTATTTTAATTTTGGAGAAATCTCAAAACTAGGTTAAATTAGATTATATTGACTATTGTGGACAAGTTTAGTCGTTGACATGTTGTTCGTGTCATTTTTCTGTAATAACTCCTTTAAGTATTTACAATCACGAATGCGATAATTTCAACGGTAACTTATTTTCAAATTAATTCTGTGGTATTGAGTTACTGCGTGGCAGTTAAGCAAATTGTAAACGTTGAACTTTAGAAACATAATTTGTTGGGGTATTATTTGGCCAAAATAGAGAAGAAAATTCAATAAGTAATAACAGGAGAAAATGAATATGCTGGCCGTAGAAACAAACTTCACAAAGGGTTAATATTACAATAACCCGAACACGTTACGTTCAGAAATTATGAAAACACAATATTAAATTCATAACCTCTATGAATTGCAGGAAACTCAAAAGAAAGAAGCCCCCTAAGGGAGGCCCGGGAAAAGAGTTTTGGATATGGTTCACAAGGATTTGGAAAATTTAGCAACATAAGATTAGAGAAATATCGTCCAGCATCTAAGGAAATGCGAAGAAATGTAGTGTTGACAGTAAAAACTCGTATTGAATTATAAACATTATAGAAAAAATAATATAACACTCTTATTAAATATGGCCGAGTTTACGAGTAGATCCAAATAAATAAACCCGAGTTATAAGAAAGAAACAAAATTCAATAAATCATAAAATGCATCTACCACAAACTAGATATAGGTGTGGAGACCTAGTCATAAGTAGTTTTTGCACGTTTTTTTTTAATTCAATATCGTGGGTATGGGAGACGATTTACACAAATTAAAGAAAATATTTTTTTCTCTAAATTCGATCGAATTTCCAATTGTCCGATTTACCCGGATACGTGTGATGATAATTGTTTAGGATAACAAAAAACTCGAGCGTCTCGTGCAACGGTAAACTAAAAAAAACTTAGCTCAGTATCAAAATTATATTATACTGGGATCCTTAATAATAAAACACGGAAAATATAATCTAATAAGTAAATATAAACAAAAATAAAAAGGCAATACTGAATTAATGAAAAATGATTACGAATTCCAATGTCACGAAATTCAAATTAAATCAACAGTGAAACAAAAAATAGCCTGACACGGAAAAGAGGCGGTTAATCGGTCAAAAAGTTTGTAAAGAAAAACCAAATTTAATTGGTCAATTATATAACGGGTGAACCAAAAACTTAACAAATTGTTAACAAAAGTTACTACCAACTAACAACAAAAGTGAAGATCGATAAATGTGTTACAATTAAAAAAATAATAATAATAATAGATTACTTAGAAATTATTTTTTTGTCATAATATGGATTCCTCGACCGGTTTTGTCATGATAGCATTATGAAATCACTAAAGCGGACATTATTATATTAATCGTTGTATTTTCTTAATCTATGGAAAATGTTTTAAGTGTGAAATTTACCTGTTTCAAATGTATTATCAACATCATAAAATAGGAGAGAAACTATTTCATAACAAAAAAAAATTATTGCGCAAAAACAAATAATTTCGGAGAACCCGAGTAAATGTCTTTTTTTTTTTTTTTTTACTGTTAAGTCAGAAACAAACTAAAAAAAAAAATAAATGTTCTTACAAATAAAGACATACTTCAGACGTGGGTAGTGGGCGACTGTATTAAGTGAGAAGTTCGGAAAGTGTTAGAAAGGAAATTTAATGTACACCTGTATAAGCAACGATAAACCATTCCTAATGAACAAACGATTCTGAGCGAAGTTCAGTTGATAGTGTTGTTTTGTCAATAATACATTTGACATTATATTATGGTTAAATATTAACATAGGCTTTATGTATTTTCTTTAATAACACTTGTTTAATATTGTACTTATTTTTCCGTTTTTCCCGGTTCCCAATGTTTTTCCCATTTATTGGGAAAATCCCTGAAAAATATCATATGATCTCATTAAAGTACCTCGCCAGTCAGATTTCCATTTAGAAAAAGTGCTATCATTGTAAATCCGAGCAAGATTTGTGGTAGAAAAGTTGTCTACAGAAAAAAATAAATAATAAATACCATTGTAAAACCAAGCCTAAGCTTAAACCTAAGCTTCGTTGCTCCACTCAGAATTTAAAAGAATATGGAAATGTTCAGCTCTCAATAATTATTATTACTATTATTGTTATTATTATTATTATTATTTTCGTTATTATTGTTTATTTCTTCGAAAAAGATAATGGGCCCCACTGAACACGTTCGTGTGGGAACCCAAGTTTTTATTGTTATTTGAATGAAGCCACGTAAAAAAAAACGCGTGAAATTAGAAATCTGTATTAAATTGCTCGTGAAAAGAATTGCAGCTAGCGTTATTTTCAAATGCATTTCCGGTAACCTATATTGAGTTTTAATTGCAGCAGCGCTGATAGTGCATAAATTGTCTATATATTTCCACAAAGAAACGTACAATTATTGCTAGTGAAAAGTGTACGTTTTTTTTTTCCTTTTATAAATCACGCAAAACAACATTTTCAAACAAATGTTTTTGTTACATCGGCGTTTTCTTCTGATTACCTATTATACAAAAAAAAAAACTACCACTCAAGTGGAGTTGACTAAACAACTACGGGTCCGTATAAAAAAAGTTGAAAATCATTAAGAATGTTACAATATGGTAACTTATGTAATTCAGATGATAAAAGCCGGCCATACAGTTCACGCCATTTTGTATGCCACTGTTGTAGAGTTGTAGATTTGGATAAAGGTAAATTTTTGATAAGGGTAATTTAGTTTTTCCTGGAGAAAAAAAAAAATCTTTAGTAAAATCTAGTTTAAACCGTTCAATTAATTATTTTTTTTCTTTCACAACGCAATTATTATTGCAGACAGTTATAATTATACTATAGTAAGTCTAACTATGTACGTTTCAATCGTCGTAAATCCGTTAAAAGAGAATTATTATTAAAACGAGCATAGATACAACAATCACAATAGATCCCGATTGAGGATGAAAACGCACACCGAGCAGAAAACGGAACGAGACGAAACAGCTTTTAGGAGATCCGGATTTATATTAAAACTGAATTTTCATTTGTACAAAAATAATTTAGATAATCAAAATCGTTTTTCAGTAATACTATATTTTTTTCTCCGTTGAACTTTGCCGCGTTTTTTTTTTTTTTTTTAACTGTTAACGATCAAATTGTTAATATAATTGTATATTATCGTACGGCGCGTCGATTATATAAAATAGTTACAGGGGTGTATAGAATACAACGAATGACGTGTTCCTTAGCAAAACGATTACAGAATTAGTTGAAATAGTTAAAATATTATCAATATTGACGTGAACACAAAAATATTATTAATTATTGTCATCTATTTAAGTTCTCGAAATATTCCTTAACCTCAACCCGTAATTTTATCAGATTACAGATAACGCGATAATGTTCGAATTATTATCATTAGCACTTCGCTGGGATTCAATATTATTACCAAATATTACTAGAAAATCGAAAATTAATAGACTTCTTGTAATCGTTACAGCAATTGATGTAGGACAGTTATCAAAGGTCCCACGACTTGACCAGAGTACGGGTGTCTTTTTCGTTTGACACGACGGTCAGTAATGCAGTCCCGTTAAATTGTACATTCCATCTTTTAGAACAAAATCTTACCCGCGATACTTCATACTTAGCGTACGGAAATATCGTGCATATGGAATAATCTTGCAAAAAGAGTTTAATCGAATAAAATTAGCAGGGAGTACAGGGCCGGATATTCTTTTATTTAAAAAATGCGGAAAAAAACTGGAGAGTGTCGATCAAAGTTCGTGTTCAATATGATCCACTAATGAAAGTACGAAAGAGATTTTGAAGACCATTCAAGATGATGAAACAATACAATTTTCCATAAATTAATTAAAGTAAGATTTACCGAGAAATGATTACCAAGAATGTTTTGATTATAATATTTTTACGAGATATATCACCGCGAGGTTCTTGCACGTTGGACGGAAAAACCATTATGTTGTTTAAAAACATGTTGATTTCCAAAACAATATTATGTATTATGATAATTTTGAGGGACTCTGTGTCAGATTTCTGAACCCTACAAACAACGACCGCCCTACAGTTCACATAATTCTTCAACCGTCCAAATTATAATTTGTCACACTTTTAATGGTTTTTCATCTGAATATTTATTTATTTATTGTATCATATCTGCGATTTTCGGTTTGTTTAAATCCGCACAAGTCGATTGTAACATGACGGGCATCGAACACCACTTATTATTATCCGACGGGGATTCCAAAATCTCTCTCATTTTGATCAATTCCCCGATTTTGTTTTGGGCTTCTTTTAGATTGTTCGTCAATATTTCGATCCGGTTTCTTAAACGAGTGTCCACCTATGTACACGAAATATTTAAAACCCGAAATGAAACTGATAAAAATGTTTTTTTTTTTTTTTTTTTAATGATTATTTCCTCTAATGATCGTAAAATGATGATCATATTTGAAAATAATATTCTCTCGCGTTATAACATATATTATACTTACTTCTTCGCGTTTTTGAAATTCGCAACACGCCATCGCTCTACTCTCGGCCAACTTCTGTTCCAGTTCTTGTATATATTCGCCGTAATTTTTCTTCTGACATTCCGAAAAGTCTTTGATTTTCGTTACTTGCATAGCCGCTTCCTCTCTGGCAACGTCCAAATAATCCTTGAGTTGCAACGAATAGTGCGTACGTTCCATGTAGAGTCGATTGTTTTCCTCTATAGTGTCTTCCAATATATTTACCTGGGCTCTTTAAAAAAAACAATAATAATATAAATTTAACACTTGCGCAAGTAGTTATAAATTTAATGTTTTATCGTTTAAATTGTACATTTTAAAATACGGTATGCCACGCGTTAGTTTTAATATTGATGGTCGATAAATAAAAAAAAAGTTTAAAAAAAAAACGTACGAACTTTTTAAATCTATTTTACAAACTCTTTAGCGAGAGTACGCTATTATGGAGAAATGTATAGGTATATGTTTCGACTAGAAAAATCATAGTAAATAGTTTGATATAAAAAAAAAGTCCCGGAATACTGTCTTTTAAAATAATTAATACCAAAATACTGACAATAGGTAGTTTAGAAAGTTTTAATATATCTGAAAACTACAAGTTTGTACGACAAAAGAATTCTTGTATTTTTACTTTTATTTTTATTTTTTAAGGATTTAATAATTTTAATAAACAGTTTTAATAATTATGCTTTCTGTGAAACAATCTGTTATTTATTTTATTTTTACTAAATTAATATAATTGTATACTGAAATTACTTTAATTGAGTATTTTGTTCTTTGAGATCATTTATTGTGCTAGTGTTGTCCTTTTCCGGAGTATTTCCTTGAACGGTTTCCAAACAAATTTTCTGATAATTCGAAAATAGACAAACGTTAAAAAAATTAAAAAAAAGTTAGTAAGTTGACAATTGTTATAATAGTGATGCTGAGTCAATTGAAAAGGTTTTTCGGGGTACATTTTTTTTTAATTATAAAATAAAAAAATTCTGAGCGTTGCACATTTGAATATTTTCGATAAGTATAAATGATACATATTTAAATTTCGAAATACAAATTGTTCGTTTTTTTTTTTTTTTTTTTTAACGACTTTTCCAAATTTGAATTTAAAACCACTTATTACAATTAATAATGACGTCTACCCTTTTTTTTTTCACTGAGTACAATTTATAATAAACATTGTTGATAATTTTTGCAGGGTGAAAATATCGAAAAATTCAAATATTTCCCGGATTTTTTTGAAAATATTGTGCTACGTCTAAATATTACAAATATAAAAGTACTCGATTAAAATTTTAGGTCACTATGATAACCATAAAAACCATATCACAGTTAAATTATTGTGTAAATATTTTTGTATTTGCTGACGATTTTTTCTTCTAGATTTCTCTTGTTGTTCAGAAAAGAAAATAAAATTCAAAAAAAACTACTACCCGATGCACCGATAATAGACAAAATTTTCTAACGGAAACCACGCTGTTTATGTTTACGATGATTGGAGCAAGATTTCTGGTAGAAAAATTGTTTTTACGTATAGAAAAAAAAAATCACAAAACAATAAAGTAAAAACTATTATTATTATTTTTTTTTTTTTTGTTATTACCAACGCGCTGATCTCATTTAAAAATTCTTCACGTTCGTCTTCAAGTGCCGTTCTTGCGAATCTTTCTTTTTTTAAATCTCGTTGCGTTGATGCTAGCATACCGGGTAACGATTCAAATTCTTTAAGTCGCGTCATTAAAAGTTCCTTGAATAACAATGGATACAAAAAATATGGCTAAATTAATAGGCGTTTACATTTCCTTATTTTTTTCTTATTAAATCAATTTTTTAAATATGTGCCTTATTCTAAAAAATATTAAATTTCATAAGTCAATAGTTCAAATTAAGAAGGATTTTACTATCGTAAATAATAATAATTTAGTGACCGTGATTGTATTGAGAGAACAGAGGTATATACTGATAATATTTTTTTATATTTTATTATTTTATCATTTATATTTGTTTGTTTTCCACAATATGGATTTTTAGATAAGACAATAATATTCAAATTATTTTCGAATTTTGGATCGAAACCAAGTTTTGTGTTTAACGGGATTCGGGGACAATTGAAACCCGAATTTGTATTATTTAGATGCCGGGAACGGGTTATATAGTCACGAAAACTCACCGAATTAGAGCTAAGTAATAGTTTCGGTATAACTACACATAATCACATAAGAATACGATCTGTAGAATATTACAATAACCATATTTCGTATTACAGTATAGAAAAAACAGTTAATTAGACATTTTAATCAGTTTTTAATCGGACATTTAAATATAAACCCAAACTTGAACCGTAAAATTACCGAAATGGAGCGAAAATACCTAAACATAATAAAGATGATTGTAGTAAAGTATTATATAAGCAATAAAGATAAATCGGGTTTAATTTGTATAGTAAAAAATGTGGGTTCCGAGTTTCGGGTTTAACCGGGCTTAGATTTTTTTTTTTTTTTTTTTTTTCCATTATTTTCCAGATTTTCTAAACCGAATTGTTTTTCCTTAAACATTGATTTTTGATATATATTATCGAATGAACTAAAATATAAATGTACGAAAAAAAAAATCCTTTGTGCACTTGCCGCTCTTAACATCTGAAAAAGACTAATTTCGAACGGGATATACGACTATGAGGTAACGCCAAAAGCTGAATGAATTATTTCGTTAAATTTGCACGCAGAGTAATTATTACACTCGATAAATTTGAGCCTTGAGGCTCGTTACTAAAATAATAATTTATAGCATTAAGTCCGCGTATTTTGTCGTCGGTTTTATTTTTATTATTATTATTATTTTTTTTTTTTTTTTTTGTTATTTTCGATTTTGGGTCACCCCGAAACGCGCGCAATTTAACAATTAATTACCATAACTTTGTTTGAAAACGTTCTATTTATTAAGTCGCTGCGTGTGATTTATGTATCGAGCATAGGTATTATATTATACTACAATGTGCACAGTCTCCAAAAATGATATCCTGATGGAAAAACAACCGTTAAAATAATCTCGGTTCAGCATGTATCAAGACTAAACATTTATAAAATGATTACTTATGGAAACAAAATTGTATTTAAATCGTTACGAAAAAGAAAAGTTCCCATTCGTTTATCCATTCGGGTGCTATTAGGGACTTTCGAGTTCCACATTATGATTTTATTAGATTTTACATTCAATATTGAATTGCGAAAAAGTAAAAAGGGGAATCATATTATATTTTTATAGTTTCCAATTATTATATTGAAACTTTTCGGATGCTATATTCTGTACAGTTAGGAGATATCCGGTAATACGTGGTAACTACATGAGTGCGTCGTATCGTATGATACAAATTAAACAACGCGTCGACCTTTCGAAAATTTCAAATCATCTAATTGCATAACACTTACGATTTTTCGAAATTTACTTTAATAACGGTCGTGTAAATAAATCACATTATATAAATTGTATGCCGTCGATATCTATGAAATTTATTATTCAATTTGTAACTGAGTGGTTTAAATGTCCGCCGTTGAGAATTATTTATGGGTAATTTTGGGCATGAATTTTTTATGCAAGTCAAACAATGTAATAAAGTATTTATGTTGTTATTTTTTTCCAAAAAACATATGTAATGAAAACATGGAATATTTAACATGAAAATGTTTAATTTAAATTAATTTTTAATACGTATGTAAAAAATATTATACCTACTGTAGGAAATTTAAAATAATTGTAATCACATTTTACTTTTCATTAAAAATTCAAAGTCACTACTAGTTAATGGTTGGGTACACCCTTAAAATTTACAAAAATATTATTTAACCGTTTACATTTTTAACACTTGCTATGTAAAACGCATTGTAGACAATTGCCTGGATATAAATTCCAAATATTTATGATCGTATATGAAATAAATTGAATATCTGTTCGTCTCAAAATCTAGATGATTTTGGAACGAACGTTTTTGTTAAAATAAATTTCGTCTTTCTACTTCTCAACGCTGAATTAAGATGTGCGTCTCCTGTTCGTCAACAATCAACACAAAACTCACACATTTTTCCGGTCAATATTAAATTTCTAAATATTTTATTTTATAAGTATCATAAACTGTAATAAAAAATAATCATAATTTACAATCAAATTACGACATTTTTGTCAAAAACTTTTCTGAATATTATCAACTAGTGAAAGCCACTGTTTTTTTTTTCTTTTGGTGAACTCTTAAAGCTCCATGATATTATGCTCTTTCTTTCTCTGCTCTCTTTTTCTTCCTGTAATGGCACGCAGAGTTATTACTATTATTACAAGTTTAAAAACTTAAAGTTTGAAAGCTCCGATACGTTCAAAAAGCATTCGAATTCCATTAAGAAGTGTCACCCGAAATACAGTAAATCATAAAAATATATAATATTATATATTACTATAGTATATCTACTGGATAGATTTTCGTAAAAAAAATCATATATTATCATTAATTTGTTCGACTCAGTTTTCAAATCCTGGTTTAATTGACATGAAGTATATTACAATAATAAAATATACCTAAATAGCAGTTTATTCAGTTAGTACGGAAGATTTAAAAAAAAATAATCAGTAACGAACTAATAATAGTATACAAAATAATGATATCTTACGTTCATTCGATTAAATTCCGCTTCGTATTCTTGGGAAATTGTATTCTTTTCCTTCAAAAGAGTTTCGACACGACATTTGAGTTTATGGTTGTTTTGAAGCTCTTCCAAGTACTAAAATGGGTAAATTATTCGCATACAGGGTCATTATTGTATTTATCACGGATCACCAAATTTTGCTCAGAAAGTTTTTTTTTTTTTTAGAAATTTAAAACAATACCTAATATCACTAAAAATTTAAAACTGAAATTAACACTACTAGTTTTACCTAAAAGTTAAAATTACTGTTGTTTAATTGGAAAAAATGTATATACATATATACAAATATGTACGGTCTAATTGACCTAAACACATTATCACAATCGCAATTACTGACTTTAGTTTTTTTATCTTCGAGTTCGGTCAAATGAAAATCTAACACCATCTGAAATTCACATTTTTCTCGTTTTGCCACTTCCAAACGATGTTTCAAACTTTCGAGCAAATAATTGTTATTCGAACATGCCAATGCGGAATCCTAATAACATGTACCGTAAGTTATCCAGCGAATATAAATCATAAATCGTGATAAATTTAGAGCTCAGAAGTTATAGGAATTGCATAATGTTCTGTATGCACTAAATTTTTAGCAAACTAAGCTAGAAATACTTTCTATGCGATAGAGAGTTTAAAAAATGAACATTTCAAATGCATATTTTGTATATTTCGTTAATTTTAAAAGAAAAAATGCAAATTTTATTGATTTTCGGATATTTTAATGCATATTTAACATTTTCTAAAAATATTTATTTTTTTTCCTCTCCTAACTAATTTTTTTTTAAATAATATTAAATTTTTAAGTCAATATTATTTAATGTAGTTTTTTATTGTTATTTCTTACTGCGTCATTCTATTATTAATTTAACGACAACGGCACTATTCATATTTAATCTTTATCTTCATATTAACAATGACATTATATGTTTTTGAATAACAAACTAAACAATTGTTGCATATTTATTACATTTTTTTGCATATTTAACATTATTTAATGCATATTTTAGAATTTCATCGTGCATATTTGTATACATACGTTGCCTTTTTTAGACCCTATTACTTCCGAGCCCCAATAATAATAATGTTATGTTGCATAAGGAAATGTTATCATAGATTGTCTGCGATTACGTTAGTTTTCGCGGAGGTCAAATCGAACAGTTGTTTTTCTAACTGTACGACCTGCGCCTTCGATACTATCAAAGAGTCTTCGAACGACCTGTATTTGTACTTAGCTTCGTCCAACATTTTTAGTAGATTTGCTATTTGGTTTACTTTAGCACTGGAAATATGTATAAATAGTTTTTTTGTCAAACAGTCTAACGGCGATCGTCGTCGTAGGCATCATTTGAAATGAAATCATTGAGGCAACAAACATTTTGAGTAATTTGTTTAATTCGTTCGTAATCTAATGATGTGATTGGGAGCAATCGCTAAGTCCTAATACATTTTTCATTAGAATCGGATAGAAATCTATCAAATAAATATGGAAATATAAGTAAGTAATCCGTCGAGTTTACATTTATTATTACCGATAGTATAATATTACATTAGTGTATTGTATTATATTGTTGAAAGAAGCAAGTAAATTAGAAATGTTTAGAAATCACTCATAGCGTTACGTACGCAGATGATATTATGTAGTGCTTAATTTGCAACCCCAATGGAGATAGCCGGGTAACAGTCGCTACCTCTCGCTACCCCGTAATGACGCCTACGATCGTCGTCGCATATTTACTACTCACTCTCGGTCCGCCATTAATTCGTTATAATCTTCACGCAGGCTGTTCAGTTGGGTTTTATTATCGTCGCCCTGAATCGTTCCCACGCAATTCTATTTAGACGTTACGTTTGAAAAAACATATAACAAAATATATAAGTTTGAAACGTATTAAAAATGTGTACGTACGACGCATTGGGAATCGGCTACGTTCAATATTTTTCTAGCTAACGCTATTTGGCACTGATCGCGTTTCATTTCCTTCAGTTCGTCTCGCAATCGCTTTATTTCGGCCATCATGTTCGTTTCGGTTTTCTATAAAATTATATTTCGTTTAATTGTACATCAAACTCATATTTTTAGGAAACCACAATATTATAAGTGTTTTCTTATCCAGAAAAAATTCAAGCAAGTCTCACTATGTACGAATTACGGTTTATTTTAATTAATTTGCGATTTATTTTTAATTAACACATAAAATAATTGTCTTATTGTCCATTATAAAACATATAATTAAAAAAATATGCTCTTGATCATTAAAAAAAAAAAAAATACTTGTTATCATCCATACCAATAAATCTCTATTTTAATAATCAGATTTATATCTTAATTCGAAAACGACCTTCGGCCGAGGTGAAAACTTAAAACTTGAAATTAATTAGGTGTGCTCAACCTAAAAATAATATTTGTTTAAGGAATGAAGTGTGCACTCTTATATTTTGTTTCCCCCTTGATTCGTTTTAAATAAATATAATATAATAAAAGGTTTACAATACATTTCAAAGCTAATTATATTTTTATATTTTTATCTATATAAATGAGAATCAGGTTATGTCAGAGCCGTTATCTGAGATAAATAATCGAATAGTCTAGATAAATCTTTTCAAGTCTTAGTTTATATATTATTTTTATATATATCGAAATCATAGGTATATTATGTGATTTATTTTAATACGGGTAATGAAGTAATGTATTAAGTTACATCGACCACGCAACATTTTTGATAGTTTTTGTAATTGTATACTAAATTTGATACGCTATTCCTGCTTTCAGCATTCGTTTTGTGATAAGCAATGAAAGAAATTATAATTTTAATTTGTATGTATACAAAATTGATTGATCATTTATCGTCATCTAGTTAATTATTATTCTAGAAATTATCACTTCAGTGTATCTAGATGTAACGAATTGTATTGTTATACAATACTGAGTTAATAATGTACTGTATAGAATAATGCATATTAACAAAGAATACCTTGTCGACATTTGCTGAATGGCCCGCTGCATCATCCATTTTACATTTCATGAACGCCGGCTAAAATTAAAATTATTATTTTAAAAAATATATGTATAGCTGTTATAATATTATGTTTGGATATTTGTTAATAATTGAAATGTTCACCTTCTTCTGTAAAACATCTGATAAAGCTTGAGTCCGTTGGTTCTAAACGAAAATAATTTTTTATTATATACCTGAATAACAATAATAATACGGGTACCGATATTCGGATATTACAGAACTATTTAACGAACTCAACAAATCGCTATTCTGTTGATGCAGAAGTTTCATTCTCCCTTTCAAGATCATTAGATCGTCTCTGATGGCTTCCTTTTGGTAATCCGTTTCTCCGGTTCCGGATGATTTGCAAAGCTGGTGATTAGAAGCTTTGTTGACATTATCTGCACAACAATTTTCTAAGCACTCCGACGATTCGTCAGTGCACGAACAAATCGAACCGTATTCGTCCTAAAATATAGGACATTTCGTTACTTAATCTTATACAATGTGTAAGCAAAATATAACACTATCATCGTTGACTGACTTCGCAAGCTTTATTTCCGTTTTTACTGTCATCGCCTATAAAGAAAATTTTCGGTTTTTTTGTACAGTGATCGTCGATTATTACCAGTGGATCAAATAGATCTTCATCCTAGAACAAATAAAAATAAAAATCATTAAGTTAAAAAATCTGAACTGTAACAATACATTTTAAATTTTAGACCGGAGGAATAGGGAAAGGTAATAAATAGCATATCTATTTTAAATGATAAATTGAAATTTCTTCCCCACTTTTCTAATCTAAACTTTAAATAATTATAACTCATGGAAGAAATATCTAATATTAGTGTTATGCATACCAATATTTCCAAATAAATATTGTCTATTTGAATCCGTGTTCAAAAATAAGGGTTCCTATTTAAAAACCAAAAGTATATACTTATTTAAGATATATGGAGTAGGGGAGTAAATAATACAAATAATAATTTTAAAATAAAATTATTAAACATAAACAGAATTAAATTCATTTAAATTCCTCCGAGGTGATTGCTGGTTTATGATAAAACAATTACATTGTGCAAGTAAAATATATTTACTCCAAATAAAATTGTATGACTAGACGACACGAATAAGCACAGAAAAAAACGTACAGGCTCGTATTTGAGTAGGAGGGTGATGGGAGCAAATAAAGACCTATTCCGATCGGAATTTCAGCAGAAGTTTATATCAATTAAATGGTGGTCTTTTCACCACTTATACTGAATTTCCGATCAATTATAGGCCTGAAAATTTTTATCTACATAAAACCAAAACAAATTTAAAACAACCGAAAATTTCAAATATCCAGAATTATATTTTTAAAAAAAAAAATATACCATGTCTAGAAAACGCTAATATTAGTAAGTATTGTAAGAAAATGTCAATTTTCTATGATTATTTTCACTATATTACAACAAAAGTGCTAAATTGATAAATCAAAACATAAATATTTTCGATATTCCGATGCTTTATTTTCCGATTAGTCGTAGTCGTAGTCGTCCAGTTCCTAGGACGGTTTCTAGTAACAAATTTAGTCTAGCTTGTATATTGAGGAACTGAACGACTAAAAGTTGGTTTCCAATTTCCGAATCGGTTCCCGGATGGTCTATAGGTAATATAAGAATTCGTTTCTGTGAGCTATCATAATGATAATAATAATATATTAAATTAACTTTATACATTTAACCAACGATAATTTCTTTCACGTTTTATACAGACTTAGTTCTGTCCAAAATACATAGGTACTGTTAAAAGTGTTGCTAGTCAGTCGTCTGTTTACATTATAAAAGTACAAGCAATAAGCTGCGGGAGTATGTATTTATGAATGCTAATAACAATAAAATAAGTATACTATGTAATAATACATTTTTCAAATATCAAATAAAATGCTATCAATTATATCAGTTGAATACTTTAAATAATATTTAAAAAATAATAATAATTTGGTATGAATTTACAACATCCATTGATTAATGTATTGTATGCAAACTTGATATTTTGCAATCTTTCGTTTTTTTAATATTCTCATCAATTAACTTTTCCTTTTCAGTAATTTTTTTTTTTTTTTTTAATTTTAATTTAAGCATGCTTCTTTGCTTTATATAGTTTTCTATTAGATCTGTTTTAGTTGTTCAATGAATAAAAAAAACAGTCTGTTTATGTTCTGCTTATATTACTGTACAGTAATATACGTAATAATAATATTGGTTACAAAATGAGAAGTTTATCATAAAATCTCCGGGCATTTTAAGCTTAGACAAATATGATAACATAAAAGATTCGTACACAAGGAAACCAATTCGAACGGTTGAATAACGATTAGTAACTTTCATCGGGAACCAATGCATGCACTTTATTTGACCCCGGGACCAATTCCGGGATCCAATCACCCCTTGTGTTAATGGTTGGCGCAGGATTTTTGACGGAAATGTAATTCATCAACAGAAAATAAAATTTAAAAAAAATAAGCACATTTATTAACTCATTATGGAGGAATATTGTATTATTCATAGAAAAATGAACCCTCCCTCTAGACGTGTGCTCACGGACCTATTTACTTCTTAAGTATCGTGATAAATAGATATTAATATTTTTATTATGCAGAAAACAGACAATTTATTTTTATCCGATATTATTTATTTCGTGATTACTATTAGCCTGAGAAACATGTTTGATTATATATACAGATACGCGCACGGGCGTTTATAACGTAATTTTCAAAGGAAAGACAAACTGGAACCCACGTCAAGGCTCGATAAAAGCAAAATTTTGCGGGTTTTAATATTTTACAAGAAACATCACCCCCCCCCACCATATGGACGTCCAATTCAATACGTAAAATACGATAAATTAAAATTGAAAAGCGTTCGTGAAATATTTACAATATTTTTTTTTATATTAGAAAAAAATATGTTATACAATTTGAATTTAAAACGAACAAGACTTATTACTTATGATGCCATAAAATATCGCTGAGCTTATAACTACTTTTAAAACGAAATATTATAAAGGTAATAAATGTTTTACGAAATGTACACCGTTACACAGTGAACAATTTTTTACAGTTACGGGCAAAACCGTTTTGCATTAAAATATGCAATAATAAAAAATAAAAAACTAAAACTCGCAACAAGTACGTCTTAACGTATTAATACTACCTACGTATTATGATTGTTCAACGTGTGAAAGATGTTTTTCATTCTGAAATCGTTTCAAGTTTGTATAACAAACATTTTTCACGCTAATAATATTTCAAGCTTTGAACCGAAAGAGTCGTGTGTTTTTTAACTTGTTAAATAGTGTTATTATTATTATATTTAAATATGATTTGATGGGCCAAATGGTCCTACGAGTACATAACGTACACATTTCCATCACCGCCATCTCCAATCTGCCATCTGCCATCCACCCAATGATTATAATTTCAATTTTTTTTTTTTATTTTTTTTTTATTCCATGAATTTCCGTTGCTATCGCGGCAGTTTACATGCGTTAAGTTTTTATCAGAAAAATATTTCTACAGCTCCCTCCGTGGGTTTTCTGATGTTCACGATAGTTACATGTTAAAAACTAGCACAAAAATATTCTGCTTTGTGAATAGGCGGTAAAATGTTCGGACGTGTATAACTAGTGCATAATAGGTAAACATATAATAATATGATTAGATGTGATAGTGAAACTTAAAATAAATATTGAATATACTACTACACATATAGGTACTCTATATATGTGTAAATAAAATTTAAAAAAATAGCGTTAACAATTGAAGCGTTTTTAGTATTTAAAATGTTTAAACGTTTTTCTATTTACTCAACTCAAATCGATGGAGTTAATTGTTCGTATTAATCGCCTCGCGTCATTTCTCAGTGTCTACAATTATAATATTACGAAATTCCGTACCAAAACGTGGTGGAATATTCATAACATAATACCTACCTTTGTATTTTATACACATTCGTATCAAATGAAAAAATATAACAAATCCAATGCTTAATAAATATTTAAAACGCATCTCTTACGCAATCGTCAAACGTGCTCTTGCGGTCGGTTTCACCGCCCGCAACATTATTGCCCGATATCTTGTCGGGTAGATCGATGTCGACTTTTCGGTACTCGAGATCCTCAACGTCGAAATTAATCGATTTGGCCAATTCAAGTACCTCGTTGATAGCGGTCTTGTATTCTTCAATCAGCTCCTTCAACTTTTCTTTTAGTTTGCTTATCTCCGAATCGTTTTCAACCGTATTTTTACAGTTCTACATCACGTAATCCAAACACAAATATTACTTATACAAACGTTATTATATTTTAACGATAATACTACGACTATAATCGGCCGAGACGTACGTTTTGTAAATTGTGTAAATCGGTTTTCAGTTTCACAATGTTTTTTGCGATGTTCTCGGCTTTTTCATCGGCATAGCGTATCAATAATAATTGTTCGGCCGGGTCTTCGGGATTATAATTTGTCGCTACGATTTCCAATTCATCTTTGCTAGCCTTAAATAAAATTCATTTTTATTAATTATAAAGGTTGAGCCAATAGAACGGTAGAAATTTAAAAATACCTTCTATATACCTAACGCGTAATATAATATATTTATACATACCGTCATTTTGCTCTTACAGTTTTTTTAAAAAAAAAAAAAAAAAATGTTTTTCAATTTATTTCACAATAAAACCGTTTCTGTTTATCGCACAAACAAAATGTAATCACTGAATGTTTGATTTGTTTCAATGATCGTATCTAATCAATAAGCCAACTACTAAAATACGAGAGTATTTTATTTTTTTAATACAAATTGAACTCGACATGAAAACCTGCAAATGATTTCTTTATGCACAGTTTTTAAATTAAAAATAAATATAACGAATGTACCTACATAAAGTAATTTTCATTTCATTAATTTTTTCAACAATTTTATTCAAATTTCTATTACGCAATCCCAAAAATACTGCAGTTAGTGACAGAGACGAATATAAGACTCTACTAACACGATTACAGAATATTGAACGTATTACATCGGGTGCATATCTATTTTTTCTATAAATATAATAGATTGAATGCAGCAATACTTATCAGTAGTAATATTATGACAGAAAAATAAACTAGCATTATGTGATACTTCACTAAATTGTATGGTACGTAGTACGCGCCATTACATTGTACGTGTTCGAAAAATGGTACCGCGTGTAAAACATCACGAATATATGACAAACGAACCTAGATCATTGTAGATTAGAACACTGGAAAATACATAATAATATCAATCAATAAAAACCCATTGTCCATTGAGATGCGGTGGCAGTATTGAAATGCGAAATAATAACGCGGGCAGAACACGTGCGGTAGGCGCATTGCGTATCATATGAACCGAGAAGTGTAGTGAAATCAAAGACTGTTGATGGACGGACACGTCAGGGAATAAAACGTCGGTGAAGAAATGGCAGCCGACGACAGGGTTAGATTGAAAGGGGTGGTGGTTGCGACAAAAGATCATGTATGGCTTATATTTAAAAAAAAAAAAAAACAGAGAAGAAGAAGAAAACGGGATTCACGACGTTAATATCTCGTGGTCGTTTCGGTTTAACCAAACAAGATGCGTTCATTATCTTTAACGGTCAATTAACTGATCAGGAATAATAATTAAAAAAAAAAAAAAAAAAAAAAACACCGCCATCGTATAACGTCAGCTGAATATTGGCTTTACACTGGGCTTAGGCTACACGACCGCCGCACTTGTTTAATTTAGATAACGCGCTTAGCAAACTCGAATTTGATTAAAACCAACGTAGCAGAAAGCCGCTGCTGTTTTAACGGTCTACGGTTTATCATAATACATATATATTATTATAATTACTTAATAATATTATTATGTAAACGTCTCTAGTTTAGAACGGACCTTTTGCGATTTTCTTTAGATGATATTCAAATACTGTGCATTCTGTTACAATGTTCGTCGGCATTACAGCGGGGCCGTTCCGGGATAATTCACTATTAATTCGGTAAAAAAAAAAAAAATTAATAATAATAATAATAATACCTCGGGTGAATTATCGAAACTCTCGTTTAACGGGATTTTTTTTTTTAATTTTTTCGCGAAAACTGTCTTTCAAAAACCAAAATCGGTTGCGGTTGTGTTACGATAATAAAATACGCCGTCAGCAAACATACGGTTTCAACTAACGCAAATTATCGAAGCGTATTGTTGTCCCGACAGAAGAAGTTCGTGCGAGCACGTTAATTTTTAATTACAGACAGAAACCGCGTTGGTATCGCTAACGTTACGCCATAGTGATGTCATCACGTCTTTAAATCGGCAAGTGATAAGTACGGTGTGTAATGTAGTCGACGGCGTCCTTGCGCTACAGCGCAATACCCTGCCGTGTTTGTATCCCGCGTTCGTAATAATATCATACACGAGCACGCGGCGTTCGCGCGTTAATTCGCCGACGGAAGTTAAATATTATAATTACAGCGGTGCGGCTCCGCGTTGCGGCACGGCCGACTTGTCAAAGAAAATAAAACGATACGATACGCGCGGCGGCGACACAGGTACGCAGCGGCGCGCCGCCCGCGCGGTAGGCGCCCGTCTCTTATCGCTTCGCGCCCGGACTCGGTGCGAGACGCGGTGTCGATCCGTACAACGTCGACGTTATAACGTCACCGCCACCTTGCGCGTTCGAACCGAACGATAAAAAAACGCGCACCAATATGATATTGTTATCGCGTCGGGATCCGGAAACGGTTCGGTTCGGTTTTCGCCCGATAACACCTGCACGTTTATAACGACTCGGTCGTTTGGTTAATTTGGCTTTCCAAATTGACCGTTTGTTAATTCGACGTGCATTATACTCGGGATTGTATAATCCTGTTGATCGCAGGCGATTTTTAGATTACTATGATTGCGTCGTTGTATTTTTTTTTTTTTCTTTTTCAGTATAAAAAATAACTATAGAGTCGTCGTGAAATAATATAATCGACGGAATACCCGTTAAATGTATTATTATGTAGTAATAGCATTAGTGTTCCTTAGACGTGGTATAATTTCAAAGGTAAATTTCGACTATTTCAAATTCGAGTTTTATTCGATTTATGCGGATTTTTTGTTTCGCTTAGTTTAAAAGTTCGGAAATTTGACACAGAGTTCGTAATGAATTGTTTTATTGCCGGAAGAACAGAAGTTTAGCAAAACTACGGAGAAGTATTATCGCACCTAAACACGTCTATTCCGGTCTTTCTCCTCCCCTCTTTCCTCTTACGTTTATTTTCATTACAATTCTTACTGCTTCTGATTCGTCTCTCCCACACAAATGTCTAGTATCTTATATCGAATTACTAAAAATTAATGTATCGAGGATCTCGTTACTTATTTTCAACTATCTTGTCCATCCCTTCTTCCCGTAATTTCCCAACCTACTAATAACTTCTCTGTCGTCAGTGTCTGGGCACGACTATTATATAAATTTCCCAAGTACTTATATTCTATACGATATATGTACTAGAATATTATAATAATACATGTTTGTTTTATTATTATTATGACAGAAATCATTTGATTCAAAACAAACAAAAGAAACGTAAATATTTTTTTTTAACTTATTATAATAATATTGTTTGAAAATGGAGATTTTTTCGAGTTTTATTTATTTTACTTTCCACTTGTACAGTTAATTGGTAGGTAAGTAGGTAGGTACCAACTTTTTATTCTGTAGTGGCCACTTGTAATAATTATTTTTATTTTAATATTTTTTAGTGAGATTATGTTGTGCAGCTATTATGTTCATACGTAGATATTATTGCAACGTCTAAATTGAATACTATCAAAAAAAATATGTGGTAATTTTTTTTTATAGTAAAACCGATCGGTTTTTTATTGAAACATTATGAAAACCATTATTCAATTCATATCTTTAATTCATAACATAAAAGGTTTATCGTCGGGTTTTTTATAAATTTATAATTAAATGAAAATGAAAATGTGTGGAGTTACTTGTTAGCCAGCCACACTTGCATGTATGTATACTATATAGAATCGTTGTATATAATTAAATTTAGCGAAGTCGTCGATAATCTTTGTATGACCTTGAATTAACTCCGAAATGTACTACTTTTCAATTGATACCGACGTTAATAAATTATGTAGACGTGTCATGGACGTCCGTACATAATATGTTTCGATTATTTTCATCGAAGAAAAACTTTGGTGTGATGAAGATAAAGAAAAAAGATTACCTTGTTATAGACATTAGATAGTATAACGCGTAGTTATCAAAAAAATCAAAGTAGGCCCGGGCCTTTTAGGTCCAACCGCGAGGGTTTTTATTGCGTATCGCAATACAAACGAAAATTAAAAGTACGGTTTTTTTTTTATATATTGCGTATGTATAGCGAGTTGTTATAGTAGTATACAATTAAAACGAATATTTTTTTACTGTATTAATAATAACGTCTATTAAAATAATAATATAATATTATGTTACTGCGCTGTACGTTTATTATTTCCATCTCTGTCATACATCAAAACTTTTCTAACCGTATTATTTGTAGCGTACATATCATTAATAATTATTAAATCGGTCGAAATAATATTCGAAATACATAAATGTTTTTAAAATGAAAAGGTTTGTAATACCATTGCACAGTAGAGAAGTATGTACCTATACGTTATACAACATAAAGGTACCACGAATTATATTCAATTATAAAAAGTAACGCACAAATATTAAATATTTAGTGTTGTATTTAAAAACTTTTTAGATTGTATCTATTAGTTTTACTAAGTGTGTGTGTTAGTGTGTGTGCGTGTGCGAGTGTTCTATCCGTAAACAGCTTTTCACCAAAGATCGTCAACTCCAGAGCTGATGTCTGGTAACAAATTCAGTTATGATGCAATCGGATGGTTTTTTTATTTTACTTGTGGTTTTCTTAATAAAGTAGAAAAAACGAGAAATGTTTACGATAACGGTGTTATTTTCGATTTCGTTTTAATTCATTTAAATCGGTTAGAAATAATCGTGGAGACCTAAAATTTTTGCAAAATAATTATATGAGTGGTGTCTAGACGTGACATGAAATATTCTGGTAATTATTGTGCTATTTACAGCATTTTAGTTTTTATTCGGTTTTTATGCGTGGGTAAAATTGCATTGGCCCTTCAAAAATGGACGACAATTTAGCACGAGTATCATCGTATACTTAGGCGTACTTGGTGGTAAATATAAAAGTTGAACGTTATAGATTAAATTATTTGTTTTTTTTACAAACGTTGAATGTTTCTTTTTTTTTATATATACAGGATGATTCACTACGTGTGCTCACCCCATTTTGTTGGTTAAATTTTTCTTACATGGTTTTACATTCGATACTTTCGGATACTTGGATTTTTCACAATATTTAAGAAGTAACCTGTAGTGATACCAACGTGGTTTTTTAAATGAGAACCTACATTAAAAATACCATAAATATACGAAATATCACTTTAAATAAATTGTGGTGTTAAAATTTTTGATTTTCATCAATTACTCTTTTGTAATCTAAACATAAATGTGAAATATCTCGTCAACGGGTTGATGGAAATTAAAAGTTTTATCACCAAAATTTACTAATAGCATCTACTCCACCAAAACCAGAGTTAGTATCACTACAAGATGCTCCTTAAATGTTGTGAAAAATCGAATTAATCAAAAATATCGATTTTAACTACACTAAGGAATCCCAAAAATCAGAATTTGAATACATGTAAAAAAAAAAATGGGATGAGCACGCATAGTGAATCACCCCGTATATATATAATATAAATGCAATGCCTTGACTACATTGGTCATTGGCCACCAAGCTATTTTCACATAAGCCTATTTTACGATATTTCCGTATTGCTCGCGAAGAACTGAAACAAGCACACGTATAGCTAAAATACGTTTTATTATATTCGGTCGTACCGTCCGAGGGACCACAAGTCGTCTTTTCACTCGTGGCCATGATGGACAACTGTAATAATATATTGCGGAGCGCGCAGATATCATTTTCCCTCTTAAATCGATATAATTTCACGAACCCTGGATCTCCGTTTCCGGGAAACGTTTGTTTCCGCATGCGCGTGTTGTTCCCACAGGGAAATTACGTCGATGACGGTCGTTTAAAATATTTCGCGGTGAACGCTGTTTCGCGCAATAGTATTATACTGCATTATGATTTCAATACACGACTCCGTGAGGCCGTATCTTGGAGTTCCGGACCCCCCCCCTCTGCAATTGGTTCTTGGATACGACCGCGCGTAAAACAGCACAGTACAATGCGTACCGATTAACGATTTTCTTCATTGAATATTTCGTCATGGTAATATTTTTAGTAAAACGTAATACCGAGATATAGATATTATTACGCAATATTATCCGAAATAATGCGGTAGGTACGTTTCTGTGCAGAAACAACACGGGTGGTGCAAAACTGCACCATAAACAAGTATTGATAAATAATTTTGTTGCGACGTGAAAACTAATAATAGTTGTATTCGCGTCGCAACCGAGTTAATCTTGAAATCGACGAAAGGAGCGATCGCCCATTCCCCCCCCCCCCCAACCCTTTTTTTTTTTTTTTTTGTCATTTATTAGGTATACTCTGTACGTAAGCAACGATAAACCATTGCAAACGAAAAAATGATTCTCAAAATAATTTAAAATAACTAAATAGGCATTACGTGTTGCCTGTAATAATATTTGTTTGATATTGTACCGATTTTCCCGTTCTTCCTACGTTTTTCCCAATTTTCCCATGTTTTTTTCCGGTTGTTAACATTTGCTGGAAAAACTCTTGGGAAAATCGGAAAATAACCCGCTTAAAGTACTTCCCCAGTCAGATATCCTTTCAGAAAAAGTGCTATTATTGTAAATTGGAGGAAAATGTCTGGTAGAAAAGTTGTCTACAGACAAAACAATTGTAAAACCAGAAGCTTTTTCGCTCCACTTAGAATCTAAAATGAAATTTATGTGTAATTTATGATAAGACCATAAAGAAACAAATTTTATCCTTTATTTGATACACGGCATTATGGTACGGGGCCCAACAAATTTAAAATCGGCCACTCCTTGATGTTTCTTCGAAACCACTACTGGGGATTGGAACGTGTTACCGAATCGGCTGTAGAACGGTCAAACTGACTTAGACTTGTAAGAAAAAAATTAAGATTTTATTTATTTGATAATATTATAGTTTTATTTTGATACTATAACAACTGCTGCTTGTGTAAAATTATTATGATCTGTTTGTGTTATTATCTTTTCCCCCATGATGATTTGTTGCGATTCGAAATCCTATAGTGTATTCGTATATAATACGACGTGTCGGGTGTCCACGCCACACGAAATAAATAAACAAACCGACAAAAATACAACATCGCCTCAATGTAAATAAATACGTGTTAAATCTCTATCGTTGGATTCGGTTAGATTGCCAACGGTTCCGTAACATCTGAAAGCTAATCGCGCCATTACGTTTACTTACTGTATATAATATGTAAAATATATTCAATCACTATGATTCAATAAATCATAATTAATAATATTATTCGGTATGACTATAATACAGGTTTGCGTGCGTAGGTTTGTGACGTTTGTTCGTATAAAATTATGCCTACTCGTCGCGATTATTTTTATTTGTTTTACTTTGACACGTGAACAAACATCGTTAAAACTAATTTAAAACACGGATAAAATGTTTGCCCGAAACTGGGATATAAGAAAATCAAAATGATCGATAGCATTTCGGAACGTTGTAAACCAGAGTTTTTATCGGAAAGGATCTTGGCTCTGGTTGATTATCCTTTTTCGTCTTCTATTCATATAAACCTGTATTAAGACCAGATAAAACCTATATGTATAACGTGCATACTTATTGAAAAACCTACTCTATAAAATAGAAAACTTGTGTTCATTTTTTTTTTTTTTTTTTTTTACTTCCCGCATATATATATATATATATATATACATTTATCACCTTTGTCACGTTCTTATTGTCAACGATTCGGGTAGATATTGTACATTAAAACGAAAACCATTTTGATTGTGCACACATATTATGTATTTAAATTCGTTATTTTAAAAGTTTTTGAAAATAGGTAAGGTCGCTGAATGTTAACATATTATGCGCGATATTATTATGCAGGTACCAATACAATATTATGATATGCATTAGATGTTTTGTATTCAATTGAAATTTGGAAAACGCTGTAAATCCTATCGTTAAGGCGATTCAGTATAATAAACCTGTTGGTAACTATTGAACAAAAACCTACAAAATCAAATTCTTTCGATATCCTCGTAAATAATGCGGATTCATGATAGAAAAAAAAAACCACTCTTCATATAAGATCCAAATATCCAAATATACATCAGATTTCAGAGGACCAGCTTTTTAATTTAATTGAAGGCGTTGATAGTTATCCGTCATTAAATACGGATTACCTTAAAAATTATTTATACCGTTTATAAAACGTTTGAACTAAAAATTACCATCACAAAAAAAATACAAGTAAAAGTTCAACAAAATCGACTAGGCGATACAAAACAATTTAATATAAATAAAATATATCGGTAACAGTTCAATCATTAGTCAATTGCTTGTTATTAGCTTTCGCTTGAGGAAGAACATTTTCAGACCACTCTTGGATGATTGCTTTCTCCACCAATAACTTTGTCTTTCATACAACCATAACAATTTAGCTACCTATGGATTATATTCCGATCTGATGGCATATTTGTTTTACATGCAAATAATATTTAACTACGCAAGATGAAACGACTAGGAGATTTTTGTGTTAAAAAACTAAAACACATTCATGTTTAATTTCTAAATTATTGTTATTTCATTGAATAAAACAAAAATTATACAATTTGGTAAACGCATTTGTAATTCAAAGTACGCAGTTTTTTAGACTTGGCACTGTTTATTATTAAATGTTTACGATTTGATTAGTACGATAATTACTTGTGTACCTTGCACGAGAGTACAATATTCTTTAGAATTCTATAAATATGTTGTTTTTGTAAGCTTAGGATTTAATTACGATAGAATGCTATGTATACGAATTTATTTTATACAGCCATCTTATAACTATAAACATTAAAAGATGTTAAATATTACGATTAAGAATCTGTACACACAGTGCGTGTTACACGGCAGCTGTTACACTAGAATTTTAGATGGGTAGAGGTTGTGACGGCCTACCAATAACTATGCATGCGTTAGAAATGCTAAACAAATCAAGATTATAACGGTATAAGTAATAAATTAAAGAATATAGCCAAGCAATTGCTGATTTGGTGCGATTTAGAGCGATTTGATTGGTGAAAGGTATACTAGCCATTCGACTTGCAACCCCGATTTGATTTTTGAGTGTACTTATTGCACACACTAACCTAGCATTACTAACCTGTACATTAATAACGTTTTGAATAAATAATTTTAAAAATTGTGTTATTTATTTATATAGACAGTTTATATATTGTAGGTATATTTTTCGAGAGAGAAAAAATATCTCCGTAAAAACCGAACTAATTATAATAAAATGCAATATATGAGGAATGAAAAAGGGGGATTAATATTATAATACCTCGAAAGCTATTGAGAATTTATGTAGGTACATACTTATATGGGACGGCAAGCAAGGAGTGTCGAAAGGGAGTGATAAAAATATATTTTTATTATCATTTCGAGATATTTATGGTTTTTAAAAATACCGTAATATTATAAGGCATATATACAAGATGATCGATTTTTCATGAACCAGTGATTTTATCGGAGAAATTTTAAGTGCCTTTTATTTCTGGTTTTATTTTTCCAATCATTATGGAATCGTTTAACCGGAGGATTATCAATTTATCGTCTAAAAATCAGTACGGATTTTATTGCTATTCCATTACACAGATCTAAATTCGAAACTGTTATTATTATAACTCATAAACGGTAAATTCGATATTATAGTAAGCAATATGCCTGTCGAATTTTTCCGAAAAATATCCTGTACTCTAATGTGTATTTAAAAGTGAGGGCTGCTAAAACCAAAAGTATACAACGATGTATAAGGTATGGATGAAAAAATTGTTTTAATAATGCTTAAAAGATTACATTACAATAATTGAAAAAAAAAAAAAAACAGAAATAAAATTGACTTAAATCCCTTGGCGATAATCGCTAAATGTCCGTCTTGTTATGCAATGAGATAATATAATTATATGTACGTAAAAAAAGCGAAAAGTAAATGCAAAAAACGTAGGAAGATAAACATTTTTTTTTTCACAACGAATGTGTAAATAACTTTTGAGAAATAACTTAAATTAGTTTTTTTTTTTCGTTAACTAATCAAGTAAAAAGTTTGAAAAAAAAAAAATAACTTAAAACCTAACTTTTCGAACAGTTACTGCGCAGCTCTGATGTGCATGAATTATATCGTGCACACTATCGATTTGAATATAAGAAATGCCGGAAACATTACGTTCGTTATAGGTTTGGAAAATAATACCAATAAGTAAAAATATAATATGTACAACTGACTCGTTAAACCGCGATACGATTTGAACGGTAAAGCCGAAAATAGGGCACGTCTAGTCATCGTTAACGTGCGGTCTTCCGTGGTACCTATATAATAATCCGTACGAGTATATTATTTTTATCCCGCAGTGTTTTGCGGAACGAAAAAAAAAAACCAATGTATCCCGATCATTATAAAAATATTATCCGCAAAGAACAAACAATCCCGAACGTAACATTTATTCAGCCATTAAAATTTGAATGTAATATACTGCAAACAAGGGAAAATACCTATAAGCGCTCACGCGCGCCCGTGTAATTATTTCCCGTAATATATTTTATTACGAAATTCCGTTGTAGATACAAACTTTTTACTATATTACACATTTCGTGTATAGTTTACGCGCACGTGTCTTCTCGCTCGTTCTCTCTCGTCCCACGTAAATAGTTTTCAATAATTAGTCGAAACTAATGCGCGGCGAGAAATGTTATATTAACATTTTTAACACACACGTCCGTGTGTGTTTTCGTTTTTTATTTATTTTTTTTGCGTCCGGGCGAACGACGTTACGACCGGTTATTTTTACTCCGGTTTTCAAGCGTCGCGTTTTTTCGTCGGGAGGAAACCCCGAAACGAAGTATACGAGAAATGGCGTTTTCCTCTACCGGGGGTGTTGCTCTGACTTTCGAGTACAACGTTGTTTTTTTTTTATTTCCCCCCCCCCCACCACTTCCGCGGAATACAATGCTGCCGCGTAGCCGGCGAACGGTTCAGAGACGGTTCCCCCTCCCCCATCCCCCACCGCCCCCCGCGTAATCGTATTTGCGTTACGCCGACGGAACACACCGTAGTGATAACGTAATATGTTTAAAACGCGAACGCGAAATATAGACGGATAACGGACGGTGATTTTCCCACAATAACACTCGACGGGTACCCGTATATACACACACACATACACACACACACACACACACACACACACCTGTATACGTACACGTGCAATAGTATACACATTACTAAATACCTTATGCGGCAGTGCGGCGAGAAGTATACAAATACTTCAGCCGTCAGATTGACGGGGTTTATTTCTGCGCAAATAATACGTATATACGGTATACACGCACACCTATCGCCTATATATATATATATATATATAGTTAGGTACCTGCGACAACTAATTTCCATACCGACGAGCCACAACTCTATTCATCCGGCAGCAAAACGGTTTGTCAGGTTTAAAGTAAAGAGCTTATATTATTATTATTATTGTTGTTATTATTGTTATTATTGTTATTATTATTATTATTATTATTATCATTACTATTATCATTGTCATAGGCCCGCGCTCCCGAAGTGTCACATTAAGATTGGCTTTATAGCGGCACCGTGTAAATATCGCACGCGTGTAATATTTGTTTTACTTCTCGGCGGCGCTGCAACGGTGTTTGTTCTTCTGCCCGATGAGCTATTACCCGCTATATATTATGTGTGTGTGTGTGTGTGTGTGTGTGTGTGTGTGTGTGTATATATATACATGCATACACACACCGTGCTCGCATTCGACCGTCGCAGTATTCCTATATATTATAATATTAGGATATCCAACGCTTGAATTGAAAAAATAAACCGAATATGGGGGGGAGGGGGGGGGGGGGGGGGGGGTACGGTGAGACGCGGAAAGAAAACTGTTAACGTCCATATCGTACCGAACGAATTCGACCTGACAATAATTAAAGACCATTAAGAAAAAGCTGTCCTAGGACAATGAGGACGGTCGCAGTCACTGTTATAAATTGAGTGTATCTGTAACCGACGATACACCATTGCTAACGGAAAAAAGATTCTGACCGGAGTTCGGTCGATAGCATTGCCTTGTCAACAATATATATATATATGTCATATTTTAGTAAAATTATCACATGTGCATCAGAAGTTTTCTTTAATAATATTTGTTTAATATTGTACCTATTTTCCCGTTTTTTTTCTATGTTTTTCCTTCTGGAACTCCTGGGAAAATCAAAAAAATTACATATTTTAAAGTACCTTCCCAGTCCGATTTCTGTTGAGAAACAGTGTTATCATTGAAAATCAGAGCGAATTTGCTGGTATAAAAGTTATCCACTGAAAAAAAAAAATAAACATTATTGAAAATTAGAAATAGGAACACTAAAATATTATGATAATGTATTTTTTTTTTTTTTTTTTTGAAAATAAGTTGTACTTCGTCCCACACGAACCCCTTCCTCCACGATTCAAACACGGATAATATTACAATATATTGTATTGTTATTTAACACTGTTTTACTGACGACGATGACGGGACGCATATTATAATATTGGATTTCGTAAAAAAAAAAAAAAAAACTAACAGTATTTTGTTAATTTTATTTTGAAACCCGAACGAATACACAAACAAACAAATCGGTAAAAAAATGTGCGAGCGATTATAACGGCTTGGATTTTTTTTTTTTTTTTTTTTACGCATTAAAATCATCGGATTATAATCAACGAATAAAACAAAACGTTATAAAAAAAGTATCACATTATTCGACATGCAAATTGTAAATAATTAACGCGGTATTAATTATTATTTTTGTACGCAGTGCTCGAATCAGGAAAATACTAAAAAAAAAGGACTATGAGACTTACAAAAAATTAGCATCCCTTACCATCAATAAACTCAACCTAACCCGTACCCTTTTCACGTCACTATTCACATATTGTTCAATATTCGTAACACACGTCCGATACTCCCTTAGCCTACGTTAGTGTTTGCGTATTTATCTATTTTATGTACACTACGGTGTAGTGTAGTCGCCACAAATGACCATCTTAAGAATGTATTGTCCATTAACACTTGACTAGATATGTCTACTGAACAAAATTTAAAGCTCAAACCATAACTACGAGAACATTATGAGTATCAATGCATTATTTGAATTTCAAATTTTTAAGAACATTATGGAATGAAAAATTTATATTATGTTTTAAAATTACATTGTCCCGTTTTCATCAACATCCTACGTTTGTTTATGTTATTGAAATATTTGATATCATCCGGTAAATCAACACGGATATCACAAAAACCATATGGCTACCTAACCAGAATGAAACTATTGACGAGTGAAATAAAAATAAGTGGCCATAGGCGGAGACTCCACCCAGTCATTTGGTAACAACAGTATTTATATTATATGGGTTATTTTTTATTAAATACAATGGTATTTGCAAAAAATACATACTATTTCACCGAGCAGTTCGAACAGAAATTATCAGTAAAAGACGGACGTATTTCGCACATGGGTGGACCGCTGTTGTAGTTGAGAAGTTGAGAAGGTAGTAAAGACAAAAATGTAATGTATATCTGTAGGCAACGATTAACCATTGTTAAAGAACAGAAAAAAATTTAATCGGAATTCGATTGATGTGTTTCTTGATCAACAATATGTATGTCATATTATGGTAAAATAATTAAATAGTATGCATTATATGTTTGTATTATGTATCTATTTCCCGTTTTTCTTATATTTTGTTTCGATTTTCCTACGTTTTTCCCGATTTTTTCCACATATAGGGAAAACACTTGGAAAAATCAACGAAAACCTAAATTAATTTGTTGTTTTAAAAAGAACAATTCCCTTAAAATAGATCGGTTCGATTGAATAATTGTAAACAGTTTGTATACGAAAGTATAAGTATTCGAAGATATTCGCCTACCCACTTACATTATTTCAATTAGATATTATTATATAATTATCGTGTTTTTTTATTTTTCGTTCTAAGCATATTTTAATCTGTATTTTTAATTGCTGTTAAATATACAGATTGCCCCATGAGGATTCGACAAATGCAATAACTTTTGTTTCGATTCAACATTTTTTGATGTATTTTTTTTTAAAATAATTAGTATATGCCTCTACAGTTAATATATGAATCATTTTTTTTAGGAAGAAGGGGACTTGAAATAAAAAAACTTTAATTTCATTAAAAAAATTAAAAATAACCATTTTGTAGAAATGGATTTATAGATTTTTAGAAAATTGTCAGTAATTGAAACTTTTATTAAAGTATGGTCTTTTATATAAAAAACTATATACTTGTATAGATAATCTACAAGTTTTTTTTGAAAATTTGAATAACTTTCATATGAATCATTGATAATATTGTTTATCATCATAAATTACCATCAATGATTGATTGATATTACCTAATACCTATAATATGATAATATTATTGCATGATATTAACTCATGGAAAAGAAATTCCTTGTCATGTGCCCTATATAACTGATTAAATATTGTAATATTCACATTTACAAAAACTTCAAAAATCGCAGAAAATTAAAGACCATACTTTAATAAAAGTTTCAATTACCAAAAATTTTATAAAAGTCTATTTTAAAAAATTATAGTAGAATTTTAAATTTTTTATTTAAATCCCCCTTCCCTTAAAAAATAATGTTCATATATAAACCGTAGCACAGAGACATACTTATTATTTAGAAAAATATATATCAAAAATACTGAATAGAATAAAAATTATTACATTTGTTTTATCCTCGTGGGACACCTTGTATAGTTAATAGCAATCAAAATAACGCTTAGAATAAAAAATTCAACAGATTTTTGTTTGTTTTTTTTTTTTCTGGTGTTATGGTAGTAATAAAACTGTGTAGAGGTCTGAAATAACTCATACAAATAATAATATTATATAGTATTAATGTGTAAGAATATTTAAATATCGCGGAATTTAGAATTTCGTTCACAAATCCACAACGACAATAGTAAAATACTTACGAAAATTGTTTGTATTTTAAAAGAATGTATTCTCTTCGCCAATTTATGTAGACAATGGAAAACAAAAGAAACGCGCAAGGAGCTTAAACATATTATAATCATTACAACCAGAATCTTATTTTTAAGTGTATTTACTGTTTAGGATTCCTATTAAACCCAAACCGAAAGATCAATATCGTTTGTACTAAACGTATTATTTCTCACGAAATCTCGAACAAATATATTACATTATAATCTTTGTTTTCGGAGAAAAACGGGTAAAAGTCAATTTTGTATAGTTTTCGATACAATAGAATTAAAATTTGAAAAATGCAATGGAATATCCGTTAACCGACTAAATTGCTATATTATAATAATTATGACGAGTAAATTTTTTGTAAAACGAAATGTGTACGTCATAGGAACTTAAGATATTTTAATATTTTCAATGTAACGTATGTCAGAATAATAATAATATTTGTAAATTATATTATACTATACTACACATTCATAAATATACTGTTCAAATGTATTCAGAATACTTTTTTAATACTTGTGTATATTTATTCGAAATAGGTATATGAATATTTTTATTTTTTTTTTTTAAGTATTTGAATATAAATACAAATACCCTTTTTCAATACATTAGATATGCCTTGAAATATTTCGACAAATTACAAACGAACAGTTAAAGCTATTTACGAATAATATTTGATTTAAATAGACTCAACAATTTCAGATGTTGTATATTATTCAGCAAATTATTTGATTGTATTAGGAAAATTGTTATTAGGTTGACTTTAGCATTGTAAATTATATCATTCGAATGACCTATTGAATTATAACAATACGTTTCGGAGAGATCGTATGACAAATTCTTGAAACCATTATTTTAGAACCAATTAAAATGCGAAAATATATTTTAATAACGATAAACATTAACAAGAGTATTTTAAATTCTAAAGTGAGAATACGATAAAAAGTATTTAAATACAAAGTATATTCGAGTATATCTAATAAGACTGAACAGACACTTATGTTGATATGTCATTTGAACCAAAAATTAAAGGGAAAAAAATTACACAGGACAAAATTATGAAAAAAAAAATATCAACAATTTACTTCTGTCCTTCCTCGGGGCCAATGATATAATCATCGATTTATTTTATTTTATTTTTTTTTTTTAATTTACATTTAATCAAAAATATTTAGAAATTAGACATTTTTTGGGGGAAGGTGGTGCATTTTTTTTAACAAATTTTAAATAAATACCAGAAAAACTAGTAGACTTTAAAAAACTACAAATTCAATTAAATAATAACTTACGGCAAATGCAGATAATTATGTCATAAATTATTATCATTTAATATTCGAGATCCAGATCGATTAAAGTTTATTATACCAAATGCTATTAAAAAAAAAAAAAAAAAAAAAAAAACCAACGCGAATAAAATATAGAATCAGAATCTTCGGAATAGGAAGGTACCTAATATAATATAATATTTATATTATTCCCATCGTAAAAGTTCAATAGGTCTATAAATAAATGAAGAATTTTTCATTCATTCAAAAAAATAAACTTGTCATATAATTTTTACGTTTCATTAAGGACTGTTAACGGAAAGTTGTTTAATACATACAATTTCCATTATCATATTAATATCATAAAGGCCAAATACTTGTTTTATAAGAGAAAAAATAAACATATATAAGACCGCCGAGCGTATCAACAAATAATTATGTTCAGGGTGTTTTTTTTTTCTATCATGAACTAGCAATTTTCTACAGAAGGATTTGAAGTGATTTTGTTTTCAGTTTTTTTTTTTTAATTATTGTAAAATCGTTTAAACATTATTTTAAAACCATTATTAATATTTACCCCTACTCTATATACCTTAAGTAAGTATATAGATAGTTTTGTTTTTCAAATAGGAGCCCTCCTTTTTTAACACAGATTCGGATCCGTAAAGATAATTTGTCTAGAAATGTTGAAATGAACAACACTAATATTCGATTTGCAGATTATCAGTTATAACCAGTCTTTATTTCATACCTTCGTCTCCGAGGAATACCGTAATTTCTAAGAGGGGATGTCATAAGTGGAGCTGGATCCAGAAATTTTTTTACACCTAGAAAAAAAAAATGAAGAAAATACGCTCAATGATGACTTTTTTGTAGCTCATTAAAATACAGTTATTTATTTAACAAAATATCTATATTTTATTGTCAACAAGATGACTCATAAATGACCCATAACTCATTTCATATATCATATCACTTGTTTATTACGTATTAATGTCATACATATTCAGGAGATGGTATATATTTTTCTACAGAGGGGGTTAAATCCCCCTCCGGTCACCCGCTTTAGTAAATAATGGTTATAACCGTGTAAAGTTTGAACCGGAAGAGTAGGGAAGGATGATAAATTGCGTATTTATTTTTAAATAATAAATTGAGAAATCTAATTCACTTAAAATCCTCCAAGAAAATGTCTTATTCATGATAAACAAATCACCCCGTATATATCTTATTATTTTGAAAATTTTTCAAGTATATTTCGTGGTGTGACGTAACGAAAAGCATTAATAATATTAATTTCAATTTAGATTTTGAGCATAGCAATATTATTTTCACTGAGATGTGGACTTTCCTCGAAACCGGCTTTTACGGTCAGTAAAAATACTCCGGTTTTTTCGTTCCGTTCGTTATAAGTTTAGTAGTAGATATACTTTACTTGAAATTATTTTATTTTTTTTTAATTATCAATAGTCTGGTTTTTGAATTGTATTTTCTCAGAAGTTAGTAAAGCCGCTCCACGTTGTTCACGTCTTAAACGAACTGAATTTTCTGGCATATACGTGATGGCGAAAAATCTTAACATAGAACTTTATTTGAAAAATTGTTCCAACAATATTTTCTGAATAGTTTTTCTAAAAACTTGAAACTGATGAAAAATTTGGGCTAAAATAAGAGACAAAATCCACGACTTTTCCATATTTGCTTTTGATTGCAGTGGTTTGATTTAAGAATATAAATTATCCTTAACTGCATACCTTCCAAACTCACCACCGTCAATAATGGCTACTTATTGTGTGAGGTACGTTTGACCTTTTTATATAGTTCTAATATTACAATTTAAATAAATGAAAAACAAATTTCACCAAATAATATCACAAAAATTAATCGACCAGATTCAAACGAGTAATAATTTGAAGTGACTCGTTATTTTTATAAAATAATTATTACGTTATATGATATTACAACTACGAATTTATTCATCCGACTCATATACTAAACACATCAAACATTTATTTGTATGAATATCACGACTTGTTTGTATAGTATATATATATATAAATATTTAATATTAAATTTACTTTGATGTCTGTTAGAAAATCGATGGTTTGAACTATACCTAGCACGTTTGAATAACTTTTCTATTTTTGCTATGTACCTACCACCACTCAAATTATAAATTACTGATATTTATCAGTTTGATATAATAGTCCTACCCAAGTAATTTTAGAACTTTTACGAAATTTGAAATAAATTGTTAACAAAAAAACAATATTCCAAAGAAATATAGGCAAGCAATCACGATACAGCTATGTTAATAAAATGATTAGGTGTGGTGATTATTCAATATTAACTATAATTTTTCTTTAACCCAATGATTCAACAATATTTGGCAGTCCTATTTTCTTTAAATATGTATTTTGGTTCACATAAAATGTTTTATAATTGCACCGTCGTCGATAAAATATAAAATACAACCACTGCCAATAGCTGCCTCTACCGGTGTCCGGCAAGTACGTGAAGTTGGCCCCTGACTTTGTCAAAGGGACACCAAAACTGTGCCAATATTTAGCAACCTTTTTTGCAACTTTTAGCAATCAACATTAAACAATTTGCAACCTAATCCTTCGCTGCCAAAATAAACATTTTAAAACCGGTAGGGCCAACTTCACGTAGCCCTTGACTTTGTCCTATCGACTTCAGACTTGTGTCAATATTTAGCAACCTATTAGCAACTAATAGCAATTAATTTGAAAAAAATTTGTAAATTCGTTATTTATAAATAAGTTTTAGTAACTTATTCGATAAGTTGTAGCCTTGTAGGTATCTATAACTGCAAAGCAGGGTCTAGATGGAGGCAACGTAGGTGTCAGACACGACTACTTGGCACATAATTTCGTGAATAATTTGATGTCATAAATAAAATAAAATTCCAAAAATAATTTTTGATCTTATTCAAGCTTCCTCATCACATACAACTTAAAAAAAAAAACATGTATTTCATTTTCAAATCTGTTGCAATACCTACTTATTGACTAGTCAGTGACTATTCAAAATGTATATCGCAATCGAGAAATTTTGGAAACAATTATAAATATTATAGGACATTTATTTTAATTCTTGTAAATACGTATTTGGGAAAGTTTTACGTTATGTACACCTATCTTAACGTCACACTTTTTGTGCCATGCAGTCGTGTCTGACGCAAACGTTGCTTACATCAAGACCTTGCTTTGCAGCTATAGATAGAACTAATCTAATAAGTAGCTAAACCTCATAATTTATGAGTCATAAACAACAAAGTTGCAAATTTTCTCAAGTCAGTTGCTATTAGTTGCTAATAAGTTGCTAAATATTGACACAAGTCCGAAGTCGATAAGACGGAGGCTACGTGAAGTTGGCCACCGATTTTAAAATATCCTTTTTGGCGGCGAAGGATTAAGTTTCCAATTGTTTAATGTTGGTTGCTAAACGTTGCAAAAAGATTGCTAAATATTGACACAGTTTTAAGATCTCTACGACAAAGTCAAGGAGCAAATTTCACGTACGTGTGTCCAGCCGTTTAAGATAAAAAGAATGATACATGGACCGTTAGCACGGTTAATCGTAACCATGGTTCACGGTTAAAGATAGTAATATCGTGGTATCAATATGATAATAATGTCAAAAAATGACCAATAACAAGACGTATGAAATTGAAATTTAGTTTCTTAGGTTTTTGTTAAGAGAAATATTTCTCTATAGTATTTGAATATTTTATCAAAGTAAGAATACAAGCGAGCGAAACGATCGAACAATTTTTTCATTCCCACGAAATGAACAGACTATATAAATGGCCGGAGGGTGAAGGGAAAACTTGGCCTGAATCAAATGTTTGTATCACTATTAACAAAACTATAAAATGAAACCACTGAAAACGTCGATAATCGTAAATTGTTTAGATGCCGTTTTTAAAACCGTTTCGATATCAAACCTCCCGCGCTGTTTATTTTTCATTAAAATCGCGAGAGCATCCGCCAAAAACATTTTACGAAACAATGATATATAGGCACAGTAAACCCACCTAGGTTTATAAGAGCGTTATACATTGAATCTGCGGTGACTTACAGAATAAAGGAATACGTTTTATACATTTTCTTAAAATTATAGTGGATGCTGTACCTATATACCCTTTCCGCTGAATAAGTAATAAATCATCCTGACTGGTGTATCACACGTTATATTATACACCGTAAAGCGAATAATATTACGTATAAAGGAACGTTTTCAAATCGGGAACATTGAAGTTCATTTTGTTTTTCCCGTATAAAATATTGTAAAACACACTATAATATCGGTTTTTTTTTTAAAAAAATAACAAAACTTATACTACACGCGCAATACACAAAATATCAATAATTACGGATCATCAACATTGTGATAGTAGTTAAAATGAAATCGGTTAAATTTAAATGTTATTTTGCGTTTTTAAACGAATTGATTTCAAAATCAAATTTGCCTTAAACAATCCTATAAAACAGTATCACTAACTCATTTTCCCATTTTTCGAAACGCTAATCTAGTGGCATGCGCAAGCGAGGAGGAGGTTAGAGGTTATATCCCCCCCATTTTTGGCTTGAAAATACTACGAATATGATTATTTATTTGACAGTTTAACCTTGAAATTTTATATTGTAGCTAAGTGACAAGAAAAAGGTTGATATGTCGAATGATGTTATTGATTTTTTTTTTCTGTCTGTAAATAGCTCTTCAATCGGAAATCTTAATCCGGCCATCAACTTTAGAGACAATGTTTCTAGTAAATAGTTTCATCTAATTAGTGCTACGAAGAGGTCAATTTTTAATTTTCCTCGTATCATTCCTAATAATGGTGAAACCCCGGAAAAAAAAACGACGGGGAAACTGTAATATTTACCCAATAACGGTTTCTATTAGATTTGACTTTATTTTTTTGTTGTAATTCAATAAAAACCCGTCGTAGAAGCCGAAATTTCACTGAAAACTTATATTTACTCTCTTATATATAACTCTATTCAAAAATGGTACAATTTTCAAAACATTCTAAAAATTATTCAGTTATTTATAGCCACTTGAATAGATTTAGAATTTGAATTGGTCTTAGGCGATTAAAACCGTTTTCGTCCAGTCGAAATGATCGAAAATTTAACACAAGATTTATCGCTAGTTACAAATGTAAAAAAAAGTTTATCATAATGTGGTAATAATTTTTAAGTTTAATGTTTCACGTACGAATTTTAATGAAAATGTATTTTGAGAAAATTTTGAAAATTTGTACCGTTCTATGAGTTCGATTTCAAACAAATAGTACAGGTACGTCAATATTTCTGAAAAAATAGCTCTCCGTCCTTCTGTGTCCGTATCCATTTTTAGCACTGTAGTAATATACCCAATAGAATATTCTACGATTTATTAACGATTTTATTATTTACTACCATTGACAGTATTCTTGACACGCCAAGAAACAAAAAATGTAGATCAGAGCAATGTCTCCAGTTTATAATCAAAGATGTTTAAATCTGAATGGTTATCGCGTTATATAAATGCAGATGCAAAGATATTTCATACTGCAATAATATTATTAATAATAAATAAATAAAATAAAACGTGTACGGTTCATACGATTGTTATACGAATAATAAATATTATTATCATTTGTGTGGGAGATCAAAACGACACTGGCATATGATTATTATTATTCGTTCGTGAACAATCGTATAAAACAGAATCGTTTGAATTCGTAACAAACTTGTTACCGCGACTACCGACAGCCGAAGAGTTTAAAGATTTTTCTTCATAACTATATCGGAAACAATTCCGGGAAAAACGTATCAGTTTATATTGTTATTAGTATATATTATTTTTTTTTTTTTTTGTTCCTGCCAAAATTCAATTTAAAACACATTTATTTTAAAGTGGTTACACAGAAAAACAATATCGCGTAATGTTTGTTCAAAATAAATATATTAAGTGTCGAGTAAAACTATAAACATATTTTTGAGAAAATTCCAATATACGACTAAGTAGCGTACTTTTATAATATAAAAAAATTGATAACACAGTATTGAAACCGTTTGATTACGTTAACGACGTTTTTTTTTTTGTTATTATTATAATTATTTTAGACTCTGAGTGGAGCGCAGAAGCTTATGGTTTTACAATAATGTTTATTTTTATACACACAATACTGTTAAATATTAAATGATGATAACATAATAATACTATTAAAACGTGCCCGGAAAACAATTAATCGCCGTCAAGTTCAAAGTACTACATATATGCAATTTAATTATTTGAATTCACAAACAAATATTAAATAACTACAATTTAAAACGCCTGCAAAGAAATTATTCGTTAATGTATTAAACGCATAAAATATTGATAAAATTGACTACACAATAGGCGATAACGTTGCGAATGTATTGGTACTATACCGGTTATTATGCCGATCAATTTTAAATTAAAGCATTCAAAAAAAGATATTGCCGAAAGATGATATGGTGGTCTGACCAATTTTCATAAATTATGAATTAAGCTTGAGTATAATATGTTTAATATATAATATATGTATATAATACGCTCGTGTGTAATTTTTTTTTCAAATATGTAATATGCGATTAATTAAATTTAAAACAAAAACAAATGTACTTCTGTTTGACGAAGTTGTCTAAAGAGTACATTTTTTTGTTGCTCAAGAGACTTCGTTGTAAAGAAGTTTCGCTTTATATCAATTACGTGACCGAGAAAAGAGAAAAACCAGAGTTTTTCTGTAATTTATAACGATACCTACCTGCTATAGTCAACTACTAAATTGTAGTTAAAAAATTTAAACGATGATACGGAGTACGTACTAAAAACGGTGGAAAGGGTTAAAAGTTATATGTATATATTGCCTTTAAGTTCGAGAGAATAAAATATCACTTATACATATGCCATATTTTTATCTAAAACTAACACGAAATAACCGTAACTGCTGTAAAAACGCTATCAGAAACTAAGTGTAATATTTTTTTTAGTAACATTAATAATTATTATTCGCTTAAAAAATAATGGGCCCACATGCAGACTGCAAGTCGTCTCCCGAAGTTCAGCAGGTAATAATTTTATATACGGTTCGCCTGCAAATTAACTTAACATTTGAATGTAACTTTTAATAATATTTTATTGTCAAAAATTACTTTTTTGAATCTAAAATGACATTTTTGTTTACTATAATATAAGGACGACGGGAGTCAATTAGTTTATTTTGAGAGACGAATATTATACGCACCGAAAATTAAAACTGGCTTTTTACAATATTTATTTGACCGGATTTTCGAACATTTCCGACGGTTTCGTCGTTCGGTTTGATGATTGGCCAAATATTCCGTGATAATAACATTGAACGACTCGGACGAAAGTGTTTATTGTTCGAGACATTTGACAGTCGTCAACAAAGTATGTGCCCTCCCTCACACCATTTAACCTATCCCCACGACGAAATGTATTTTAATAAATTTTTTCTTATTCTAAATAATTTAGTTCTCATTAAGAGAAAATAGTGTACCTATGTACTTATATTTGTGACTTAAAAATGAGACGCTTTTAAAATTTTTTAACGATAATTATTTAAAGCTTGAATTGCCAATCGCCTATCGCTGTCGAGTCGTCTCGTTCAAGCTACTAAGCGAAAAAACCATAACTTTTTTTAAATTTTGACTCTTATTGTAGCAACAGTTTAAATAATCAATTGTATCGTCTATTCTTTTATTTTTCTAAACTTCAATATAATGTTATTTTTTATTTTAATACAAAAACAATTTTTAAAAAAACACCCGTAATGAGCAGCAGAGCTCCGTCACTAGAATCAAAGTTTCCCCTTCTCATGTTTTATTATAAAATAAATACCTTAAAACTATAATTGTACTACACTAATTCAAAATTAAAATTTTAAATATCTTACCTCCCCGACTTCCCATCTGCAACGGTAGCGAACCTGTCTCCAATATCAGCTCTTTTTAAATTTATATCCGTATGCAAAGTTTAGCCATTACTAAAGAATAAAGATTCTGAAAGGCCGTAAATAGTATCTGAATTTCTTATAAGTTCTTTCTAATTTTTTTAAAGTTAAAAATGACGTCCTCAATTCAATGCACCGATTAGATCCAAAATAAATTTAAAAAGTTTGAGCAAAATTTTTGACAGAAAAGTTCTTTTTAGACAGATAATAAGCCCACATTATAGTAAAACCGACTGTTTACACTCTGTATTAAGTCAAAATATCGCTTTAAATTATAACGGTAAAAACGTCGCAACAATTTTCTCGAAATTTAATACTATCACATTGTATTGGTTAAATGTTCGATCCGAAACAGTCTACAAATGCTACGTTCATCGGGTGAAACATTTCACACTACCGATCGTAACCAAATTATACATGTTGAGGTAGTGTGTTATTGACAAATGTGAAATATTTAACATACCAACAATATTACTTGCGACATTATTGTACCCGCGGTTTTTTTACCGCTATAAGTTTACCACGACGTTCTACCGCTCAGTCTAAAAAAAAAAAATATCGCTCAGATCGTAGTTAAACCAATACGTTCCTCGGTACACTCAGAATTTAAAAGAAATATTTGAAAGTCTCTCGATAAAAATAAAGAGTCGTAATTAACCACAACACGTCAATGCGACTTCGAACACACACACACTCGTGCAATTTATGTTGAATTTAGGTGTAAGTACCGCGTTTGAGTTGACATTATTGCCAAGTAAGATAACAGTAACAATAATTATAATAGTTTGATTTTGAAAAATATCATATTATCGGACACACTTGGGTAACGAAATTTCCTCTGGCACACCAATAATAACAATGTGTGACCCGCAAATAACGCGCAGTTATTCATACGTATTCGTACATGTTGTGTAAAATACAGCGAACGGTGGCATTTCAAACCTATCTCAATATACCGACGTCGTGCGATATTATTATCTGTTATCTTGTGCACGTCTGCCGCGTCTAATTCAATCTATATTTCGGTTGCTCGCGGTTTTTTATTAAATTATGTACCTAATAACACAAGAAAAAGTGGCGCTGCGTAATTGCTGCCCCGTGAATTGTTTTTTTTTTTTTTTTAATCGAGTTAAAAAAGAAATAAAAATAACGAACGAACCCGACTAATTAGATAAATTACAAAAAGTCAACAGTGGCTCTCGCGCTTTTTAAAATATGAATAATTTTACGATTTTTAACAGTATAGTATAATAACAAAATTTCCGTTAAAATATAAGGCCACCACATAATACACCGCAGCGCTTATATTGTCTAGTATATAATAATACAGCAAATAATATTATTATTATTATTATAAAGTTTAATTCCCGGATTTCTATAGCAATTATTTCGGACGTTTTAAGTACTATTGGTAACAACGATAATGACGTTCTATTATATTATACCGATTTTTAACTCAAATTTGAGTAGTGTTCTAAACATTTTTCACGACGACCGCAGTAAAAACGGGTTTTTTTTCTTTTGTTGTTATCATTTAATTTCGAAATAATCTGTTCGGCTCTGTAGTACAGCAACGTACTGTAATATAAATACAAGCCGTGTAAAGTGATTATTTCAGAAGGTACACGACTGGGAAAATAATGTGCCTGCCTTTGAAAATTCAATAAACTACCTGAAAATAAAAACAAAATCTTAATTATAAAGTTTCATTCAATGAATTGTATTTAGTGGACGATGACGAAATAAATACATTGATTCGGTTCGACGGTGATAAATGATAATGTATCGACTAAAATACACATGTAATATTGTTATGTTGTCTCAGACAACATTAAAAATAATTTAAATAAAACCAACATCGTATTGTCATCGTTTTATTAACATTCGCAAAAATATATGATAATTAACAATGTATACAATTATATGGATACATGGGTCAGGTATTGTCAGTGCTGCCAAACACTATATATATTTTCAATTCAATTATTTTCTTTGTGTTAACGTTTAAACATATACAGGGTTACTCATAATCAGTAAACTCCTAGAGTCCTGTACCTATTAATGTGTCAACAATTTTTTTTGAAACTTTCTTTCGAATCTGGTTTGAAGTTGCAGGATTCTTATTTGAAAGTCAAAAGCGTATGCTCATTTAAGAAACAAGGAGTGGGGGTTACAATTGAAAATAATGTTCGACAAAATAAAAATCTTAAACGATTGCGTACAACGATTGATAAAAAAAAAAACAGAAATCAATTTCACTTTCATGAAAATCGACGGTTCGTGATATATGTAACCCTACCTACCATGTAAAGAACGAGTGTTAAAATTTTGATGACGTATAATTCATACTTGTATGATTTTGTTTTTTTATAAAATATTTACCTGATACTCACGTATTTCATTCGAACACACAATCACAAAATAAAAATATTAATGTGCAAGTATCGATTGCATAAATTAAGTAAACTTTTACTTTTCTATATTTTAAAACGTTTCGTCAATAATTAATACTTACAATGACGATATTTCGATATTATATTGTTTCAATTAATAATACGATTTATAATATTGAATAGTATGTAATTTGCGATAAACAATTAATTACCTATATATTTTTAAATTAGTATATATAAATCTTTATTAAAAATTGATTTTCTTTAGTGGTAAAAATCACGTACCTATTTATATTGAAATAATATTTCATTATGAAATATCATCGTTTTCTGGTACCAACGAAAATTTAAGCCCTGCAAATGTTTACAAACGTTAAGCTTTATTACCTAGGTACCTATATAATACAATAAATAATAATAATTTTATTATTTTCCTTTCAACAACTCGCAGCACATTAGTGTAATAAAAAATGACAGTTTTTCGAATTCTTTTCAAAACAAAACATTGTAATATTAAACATTCAAACATTTAAGTAAATGTATGCGCGAGCATGTAAATCCACACAAAACGAACACGTTAAAAAAAAATTGTGTCACAGAAAATTTACAGAGCGAAATTACACAACTACCTATAGACTCTATAGTATGGCAAAAACTATATCCATATCGATCCCAAGCAGTGGTGAAATGAGTGCGGTTTTTGAGAAACGGTTGTTTCTCGATTTTCTATTAAGATTTAAAGGCGAATGTGTACTTAACGTGAAAAAAATTAATATTAATACTCATTTACTACGAATTTAGTACAAATAGATGAAGATGCAAGGGTTTATTCGAAATATTGGAAAATTTTTGGTGTGGTGGGTATTCGGTACAGATTATAGGTAGATTTTCGGTTATTTTAAATTTGTTTTACCACTAATTCCGAATCAACTAAATATTTTGCAAATAAGAAATAATAATTTTTATACCTCCAGGTTCTATTTGAAAACAGGTTGATTCAAATTTCAATTTCAATAATAATCATTTAGTTATTGACTCCAAAAAAAAAATAATGTTTAATCATAAATGTTTAGACGGAGTAAAATTAAAAATAACTATCTTTCAAAAATGTGTCTCTAAATTCAATATGTGGTACACTTTTGAATCGGTTACAAAAACAATATTTATAAATCTTTTTATTTGTTACCATTTATTTTATTTCATTTTGAATCACTTAAAAAAAAAAAAAATATTAATTTATTGTTTAATATATTATATTGATTGAATATTATGTTGAATAAAACGTCAATATTAATATTAGTTTTATTATGTGTGTTTTTTGTTTGTGTTTGTTTGTTTAAACGTTTTGTATCTGTAAAAACCTTTTCTACTAGAAACCTTGCTCTAATCTAAAAAGATCAAGATATCTTTTTTGTTGAATTTTGGATTTAATTGGGGGTATTGATTAAGAAAATATTTTATATTGAATACTTTTCGACATTATGAGTACTTGTCGAGTATTGATCATCCTGTGTAGTGGTAAATTACATTGCAATGCATAACGCCTAAAATTTGTCAACTGATATTAGAATCGGGTATGAAGCATATTAAAAGAAAATATTAAATTTATGCAGTGGCCATGTAATCCTTGCCGCAGTTGAATTACCTGCGGTGAACGCCGGTACGTTCCGATACGATTATTATTTTTTTCCCTTAAAATATTATCTACAAACCCGCATTTTTTTAAACTCTCATGAATTATTAATAACTTTAACAACCGTATTTTTGCAATATTATTAAAAGGGAAACAATAACACAAAGTGATTTTATTATCTTCACGGTGATGACCGAGACAATAAATCAATCGGCATATATGTACAAAAATACTTATAAGATCAGTTACATAACCTATAGTGGCCTGAAGATTTTATACCCAGGAAGCAAACTGAACTAGTAAATCATTACCTACCTGCTCTCCCGACATTGGTTTTGAACCTATTTTGTTACCACCATAATTTCATGTACTGTTCATAGGAATGTCTCGAGACTTTAGGATATTAGAACTACAGGTCCTTAACAAGGGAGAAATAAAAAAAATAAAAAATACATACATTTAGAATGAAGATTAAAGTCCACGCGCCAACAACAACTATAGCGTAAAAAACATAAATAATTTAGGATGGCTGTAGTTGTTAAGTGTAACTTAGTGATCTTATTCCCATGCGATTCATGGTCCGAACCAAATTTATCTTATTATGAATTTAACAGCTGGATAATAACATAATATGGTCTAAACTTTTGTCACTTATTGTAGATCTAAATTTGTGTTTTTTCATATTTTTAAAAATGTACATTCGGCAAATGCCGATTCAATAGCTGATTAAGCACATAATGCTTTTGTTGCTCAAAATGTATTAAGAAAAGTAACACGTAAAGCTGTAGATTAAATACTTAATTTTTTAAATATTTCACTTATCCACTGTAGAAATAATCTAAGTCCCTATCATCATAATTTTGTTCGTATTAAATTATTACAAATCCACCCATCCACTCTTTCCGGACTAAGAACGATCACTCCATTTAATGCACAGTTAGACCTTTCTTGTAAATAACACACGCGCTAGAGGTTTTTTTTTCTCTTGGCTTACTTTTTGTTAAAAATAGTGCCTAGAAAAGTCAGGAAAAAAACGCAATCACCACTATGAAATTTGAACGCAAGAAAAAACGCACAAACGATATTAATTTTTTTTTTTTATATATATACTCGTATTTTACTTAACAAAACTCTCCTTTTAATGATTTTCCCGATATTCAAGCGCTGCTTGTAAAACACAAAATAATAACTGTTATCACTGTATTTGAAATATTTTTGTTTATAGATAATACAAGACGCATTAGCGCGATCATAGGAGACAACGCTGAACTTCCGTGCGACATTCAAAATGGCAATTTAACGGAATGGCCGATTTTAATAATCTGGTATAAAGGACAAGATCATGCGATTTTTAGGTGAGTACCAGCTAAAATAATACACTATTTATTTTCGATTATGAAACATGAATGGATAATGGATATATTAAAACTATAATATATTATTAACTACGGAAAATAATACGAATTTGACAATATGGGCGTTGACGATCGATTTTTTTTTTGAAAGTTACAATTTTTATATTACCCATCGGATAACCAGTCAATGACCTATAATTGCATGTATTTCCGAGACAATATTATTATTATTCTAGCCTTATTAAAAATAATAACGTACGACTTCGGCAAAAATGATTGAATAAGTACCTTATGTAATATGATATAAATTCAATTATAAACGTATATAAATATCGTGTAGTCATAATACAGTACGAGATAATAATTATTAAGCTGATTTAACTTTGCTATGTTCTTGATTTTCATGATATAATGGATATAATGCAATATAACACATAATGTGAAGTTTATAATATGCATAGAACGGTTATAATTAATATAGTATAATATTATATAAGTAGATACGAATGCACCAGACACACGGGTAAAAGACGACAGAGGTAGTGCGTGGCTAGTGGGTGTGTGTATATTATTTTCCTTTGCATAATACCGTAGTATCAACACCATTGATGTCTTAATCGCAAGATTAATTTCATGTGGAACGGTTACTATTATATATTTTATTTTTAAACGAAATGGTAGAAATCGTAATAAATAGTTACACAAAGGGCACAGATGTAAGTGTTGGTATGATACTAGATATGTTAATTTGCGATTTATTTTAATTTAATTTAACACATTAAATTGTGATTCGTGTAGAAAGACGGACAAATTCGACGCTTCCGGGTGAAATGCATTCGTGTTTATTAATGATTTTGAACAGGAAAAAAATTATGTATTTGTATAAAGAGTTGATGTTGATCAGCCATTATCACATCTAAATAATTATTCGGTTACCCACATAATATTTATAATATGTATATTTGTATTTTTTTGGATCCAATCATGCTTGATATTGATTTATGTCACTTAATATGACGTCACACTGTTCGCCTCTATTATAAACATTTGCAATAGCTACATTAATGAAACTTTCTTATACCGGAAAACAAAATCAATGTATTTAATCTGGGTAATTTTTATTTGATGTTGATCATTTGAAAAGAACATCTGACATCGAGTTATATTTGTGCGTCAAATCGTCTAATTTCTAAATATCTGCGTTTTCATATTGAAAATTAATTTTTTAGTATATTAGGTGTATTCTACAGACTGTAGAAAACACGTAATATATATGTTTTTACATCAATAGCAAAATATTTTTACTCCCGATGAAATTATGAAAATTCAGAACATTTCTCTTAGCCTACACTATTCTATTGGATTTTTAGCATAATGTTGGATATATTAACTAAATTTGAAAGGAATTTGGGTAACAGTGAAGAGTTGTAAACAAATTAATTCGTACAAATAGTTTAATAAAATAAAAACTAAATTAATTTTGTTATAAATAATATAAAACAAAAAAGCATGTTACATAATATATTTTTTTTAAATACACCATACCAAAAAGAATCAAAAAATTTATAAAAATATATTTAAAAAAAAAGAAGAGCTGACGCTACTGATGGGTGCATCACTGTTGTATGTGAGAAGTAGGGAAGGTCGGATACATAGGTAGTTATTTAATTTACAACTGTAAGCAATGATAAACCATTTCCAACGAAATACAATGCCGAACGAAGTTTGTTGATAAATGATTTGAAAGGCTGTACTATTTACGATTTTCATCAAAATTTGATCTTAAAAACATTGTAAAAAGAAATTAATACTATTTAGGTAACATAACATTTTTTTTTTTTTTACCATTATACACAACTTACAACTTATAAAATTGTCAAACATTTCTATTTGGTCGAACAATTATATCTATGTAGTATCTAACAAATATAAACTAAATAATAAATTCGCGAGAGAAAAAAATAGGAACCCAGGGGCAGTTGAAAATGTCGGCAAATGTTTCAAATAAAATACAACCAGGTAGAAATCCCACGTCTTAAAAGGTACTGTGTAAAAAAATAGAATCATTTTACTAACCAAGTAAAAAGAAAAAAAAAAAAGAATAAGCAATTTTTGAAAAATATAAACTTGTCAAATTTTAAAATACATAAATCCAGCGTCTTTTTAATGTATGATATAAAAAATCTCTACTAACTGAAAAATCATCTTAACAAAATTGTCTTAGGAGAAACCCATAACAATTAACATGTATATTGAATATATTATTACACTATAATAATAAATATTTATGTCTACAGCGTGGATCATAGAGAAAACTTTTCGGGTTCAATTTGGTCAGAGAATTCGATGGAAGGACGAGTTCATTACAGCAAGAATAAAGGAATTGCTGTTTTAATAATAAAGAACGTGCGTTCGTCCGATATCGGTCAGTATAGGTGTCGGGAGGATTTCAAATACTCGCCTACACAGAACAACTTCATACAATTGGACATTATAAGTAAGTTAAGTTGTACTCAACCTATACACAAAACGTCAATTTAATTTTTTTTAGTTTTGAGAATTTTCATTATTGTGGAGGAACGTGTTCATAAAGCCATAATAATATTTTGAATTACGTAATAAATATATAACTATTATCTATATACAAAAGCTCTTTTCCGGTGAATTCCACGGGAAGTTGATATTGGTTAGTTAAAGTGCAGGAGATAAGAGTAGGCTGGAGTTCTTTTTTTTTTCAAAAAAAAGTATGGAGTAGGGATACAAATTTTAAATTATTTTAAAATAAAACTTGAACGATTTTCCATAATAATTAAATAAAAAAAAACAGAAACCAAATTCACTTAACACACTTCAAGAAAATTTCTGGTTTATGATAAAAAAGAATACATTTGTGTATAGTAACAAAAAGTAAAAACTAAAAATTCGAGCCGAATCGAAACATATCACTGTAACGGAGATAACAAAACAGTCGATACAATTTTATATTTACTTAATAACTACAATTTTTATTTTTTTATTTTTCCGATAGCACCACCGAGCCGATTGGAAATTCTATACTTCAAAAAAAATGCCATATGGAATTCCACGTCGTCAACACCGCCTATCCTGGAAGACGGACCATTCGAAATCGCGTGCAAAGCGTACGACGGTCAGTATAATATCCTTACAATTATTTATATCAAAACCCAGATAGATCGCTATATCTACTATACATAATATTATATAAAATACCTGTCCCATGTCGTTTTAACAAAAATGTCACCGATTCAGGTACAAAACACTACACGTTGACATGTGTCTGAACACGTGAGTGATTAGGAGACAAGTTATTGTTCACCAACACAGTGTTTAAATATTCCGGTACCTATTTAAATTTAACGTGAAAAAAAATACGTAACCCTTAGGTGTGAAATATTTTGAAATATAAACGTTTCCACGTTACACTGATTAAAAACTATATTCAGTCGTTAAAAATTAATAATTAATAAAATTGATTTCACAAACATTTTTAATGTACCCAATACAGATATACAAAAAATAGACACACAGCAATTAAACCAATGGACAAATGAAGAAGTATAGGACTAATTATTAATGAAGACAAAACTTAACGAAAGCAGCAGTATCATTAAAACCCAATTTTAGTAAGAGACATGACTTCGACATGAAATTAAAGAAATTAATCGTAAAATAACATCAAGAAATAGGTGTTATTTCTCAATGGTACCACTGTTCAATTCAAAGTTACTATCGAAGAGGTCGACAGTCAGACTTCACAAAGTTCTAATCAGGCCTATTGTACTGTATGCATGTGGGCATTAATTGAAGCAGACAAAAAAAGACTGATCATTTTTGAAAGGAGAATACTGAGGCGGATATTTGGACCAAGAAAGAACAATGAAAATAATCAATACAAACGCAGAAAAGAACTAACGCAGAAGTAGAACTGAGGGAAATTTTCAATGAACCCGATATAATAGGTGTTTTAAAGAGTAGACGGATAAGCTGAGCTGGACATGTATGTAAGAAAAAAAATTAATTAGTTGACAAGGTCACGAAATGGTAACCGAATCGACCAATACCAAGAAGACGTCCAAGAAAGCGGTGGTGTGACTGAAACAATGAAGACGTTAAGTGTCTAGAAATTAAGGATGGACAAAGATCAGCATTAAATAGAGATGCGTGGAAAGGCGTAGTGGAAGCGGCGATGGGTCAAAATGGCCTGGAATAAGCCAAAAAAGAAAAAAATAACATAGGTACTATTACTAAGTAATAGGCACACACAAATACGAAACGAAATAAAAAATGTCCTATCTCCAGTTAAAAAAAAAAAAACAAAACAATTTTAAATACCAATTTGAATACTATAGATATACGATACACATAATACATAAATAAATATATAAATCTTTTTTTTCTTAAAATATATCTATTTTATTATACGAGTAAGTATGTATATAACATATTATTTGTATATGTATGTAGTATTTTTGCAACATGCATATTAACATGGTGTCAAATTCAATAAAAAATTATTTTCAAACTTACTTTGTAGTAACTTGAGCCTTGCAGTTTAAACATCTGGAAATTAATCGAAAGTTGTTTTTAACCGTAAAAACTACTTGGTGTTTATGAACGGGAGCCGATTTTAAACCACCGATACATATTATATTAAACGATTTAAAAATTCTGACCATACATTGCACCGTGAGTAGGCCCATGTGGTAGGTGGTCTGGAAGGTGAAATATAATGAAATAAAATAGTGATTATTTTGCATACGATAAATCATTGCAAACGAAAACGATTCTAAATAGAGTGTATCATAATAATAGTTGTGTTCTTTCATTTATTTTCAATATAATCCAGAAATGAACAAAAATAAAAAAAAAAAACAAAAATGTTTAGGTAAAATTCGTTTGTATATTATTTTCAAGTATTAAAAATTAATTTTATTATTCAGAGCGTTTCTCAAAACAAACAAAAAAGGATATTGTTTGAAGTAGGTAGGTAATCTGAACTACAATAATTATATACAACTTGCGCTATGACAAAAATACCTACTTTATAATGATATTATGCTAAAAAGTTATACTGCGAGTTTATTACCTTCCTGTATAGGTACAACCTAGTTCTAGTAACGAAATCAAATTTAATTGTACAATAAAAATATTTTCTTAGATTTATAATAACTATATATTATTAAATATACCACGAGTGTGCTTCAAAAGTTTTTTCTCCCATTAAAGTTTAACGTTCGTATGATATATAGGATCTATAATGCTATAATATAATGAATACCTGTCTAAAATAAACGTTGAGAATTCAAATGTGGACACGACAATATTTTTATCAGTACATTTTAATTAAAATATATGAGTTTCGAAAAATACGCATTCATAAGTTTATTAACACAGAACTGCAAAAAAAAAAAAGGTGGTAAAAATTTTATCGAGGAATTTGAACAAATTACGTCACTCAATATTTTCGCGATTGAAAATAAAAATGCGTTTTTAATTTACAAATATTATTACGATTAAAATTTTAATATCATTATTTTTATTTATTTTTAATAGTCGTCGATTGATTATATTGATTTTGAAAAATAATAATAAACAAATATTTCCTACCTACTAGCAACAATACGTTTTGAATATAACTACATTATGAGTATACTGTATAAACAATATTGGTTAAATATTGATCAAACGTTAATATATTTTCAAATCATGATGACGGTTTAGTAGTAAAAAAATAATAAAGTCCTAATGGCGTGTCGAAAAAACGAATGCTGAAAATGACACAAAACGCGAAAATAATTAACGGAAAACAGTCTTATATCCGGTGCAACAAAAAAAAAATCAATAAAAAAACCTTAACCGTGTAAAACGTAAAAACATTCCGATTACTGGAGAAACGGCCGTCGGCTTCAGTCACTGTACCGCATGGTATAGTGGTGTACCAATTTACGATTTCGTTAAACAGGACGATATTAAATGTTAAAATTTTGAAATATTGTATAACATGTACTTGGGTTAAAAAAAAAAAAAAGATTTTTTTAATTTAAATATTTTCTTTAGCAAGTTTAATTGATAATTCAATCCACACAAAAAATATCATCGCAGCCAAATAAATATTAGTATTATCAATTATTATTAATTTATTTAACTACTATTCAGATACTTATCTAACCTCCTCATGTTATGCAGAATAATTTTTCTGTCATGAACCAGCAATTTTCTCGCAGAACATAAAGGGAATTTGATTTCTGTTTTTTCATTCATTGTTGAATCGGTTAAGCTTTTTTAAAACTATTTTTTTTAATTTTTCACTCCTAATCCATAAATATATATAAAATATATTAAATAAGTGTAAATTTTGATGTTCAATGAAGATAATTATCTATTCGAGTCTGTATTCAAAAAAAATGGTTTTCCATTTGAAAAATAGAACTATATAATTATTAAGGATGTATGAAGTACGAAAAAATAATTAGATATGGTTTTAAAATAAAGCTTAACCGATGATTAAAAAAGCAGAGATCCAATTCACTTAAAAACCTCTGAAAAAATGTCTGGTTCATGATAAAAAATCACTGTGTGTAATTAGGTGTTTCGGATTGATTTCGCTTTAAACTAGGAAATATGTTTTTTTGATACATAAACTATGTACTGAAACATTGATTTTCCTGACTAAAAAATAATGAAATTTGAATCTAAAAAAAGAGGTGATACTAAGGATGGGAGCGGCCACTGTTATTGGTGAGAAGTTGGAAAGTTAAGATACATAAGATTATTTCATTTATAACTGTAGGTAACGATAAACCATTGCTTGACGAAAGACGATACCGAGCGCAGTTCGGTAATACAGAATTTGATGTGCAGTAATTATTTTTTACTACTTTCATTTAAATTTGATTTCAAAACGCTTATAAAAAAAAAAGTCATCCGATAATTTTGGAAATTTTACCACGTCTAAGTAAGTTAAATATAAGTATTATTACTAAGTTTCAAACCTCTACGTGTATTAATAACCTAATAACAGCAAAAACTCCGAAAAAAATTAAAATTCCTAAAAAGCTCAAAAAAGACTAAAAAGTTTTGGCAATGATACCGAGAGAAAGTAAATAAAAAAGAAACAAAAAAGGAATCCTGTGATTTTTCGATTAAATAATTTTATCTGGTAGAAAACGTCGTCCGTATTTTTATAAAATAATGAAATCGTGAAATTGTACGTTTTCCTACGTTTTTTCCCACTTAAGAGCTTTTATTTACAAAATTAAGTCAAAAATCTAAAAATAACTTGTTATATGTACTATCTAGAAAACTTGAGCTTTCAGAAAAGTTGCTACACGTACAAATCGAAGCAAGTTTACTAGGAAAAAACGTGTCCTTATTTTGGAAAAAGAATATTATATTAAATAAACAGCATTGTAAAACCAATAGCTCCCTCACTACGCTCAGAATCTAAAATAGGTAATCATTTAAATAATGAATACTTTAAAAAAAAAACAAGGTATGAACATATCCTGAGCTTGCATTGGTAGAGAATATTAAGATATAACCCCCCCCCCCCAAAATAAATTTAGACCACCGAATCAGTAATACAATGATAGTTTGATTTCAAAATTAACAAAATGAATAATTTCCTCGGTTGTTTTTTTTTTTTTGTATTCCATTACGTAATTATCTTAAAACGTATCATTTATTATATCATCTATCATGAATAACGTAAACGATTTTTCGGGAGTCATCAAATTTGATATTTGTATTTGGAAAATGTCTAATCGCATTCCTCAATCGACATTTGTTAGTGTCGGATTCGGATACATCTCATCCCTCCTTAAATACTCCACCGGTAAAGTACACAACTTGGCACGTGTAGCCAATATACCGGCATCGATACCTACCCATCTGAAATTGTCAGATCGATGAAAAAAACGTAAACAAATCAGTAAAAAGAAAATAATAACATTATTACTAAAATATTGTATATTATGGTCAAAAGACTCGAGAGGCTCTCGGTTACGTGACTTTGGTAGAACGTAAATATGAGTATAATAGGTGTGTAGGTACTAGCATATTGTCGTAAGCCTAAACCACATAACTATATCATAACAAAACGTCATTAAATATTGCTTGACATAAGACGGATAATTATAAGGAATAGTTATACATATACGGACGTGATCTATTGATGTTATTGTTTTTGATGTGTTCCATTTATGTGTATGAGTAAACAACTGTCAGTACGCCCTTTTAAATATCCATAAAAATTAGAAAAATGTAATGAAAATAAAACCTAAGGGCCTGACACTACTACGTACTCAAAAATTCATAGTGAAACGCATCTAATTGTATGGGCCTTCCGGAGAACTTATTATTCATTAATACGCATCAAAAAAAAAATCTCTTGTTGATCAGCATTTCGACCTTCCCATCGGAAACTTTCAATTCTGGCCCTTTGATCAAATATTTGTATTTGTGACCATTTCAGGAAAATTACCATTTGGTGCTGTGAGAGTTTAGTGTAATAATTGTATTGGTTTTTAACTCTAATTTAATATTATACTATTTAGATAAGTATAATTGCGTGTGGGACATTAGAGGTGGGTTAATTTGTTGTCAACCTTTTTCTTTTTTTTACATTTAAACTTATCGAGTTAAATTTAGTTTGCGTAAACGTTTAACCGAAAGTGGTTTTTTTTTTTTTTTATTGTTTATTAAACTTTTATCAGGTGACCCACCTTTGCTAATATTTACATATCTACTCAATTATTTAGCACACCTACAGTCAGTGGCAGAATACCTAGCCCGAAGTGGCCGATGCCATTTGCTAATGCGCTTTTCAGGCACCAACTCCCCAGACCTTGAATAAAATATTATAAAAAGAAAAATATTACTTGAAAAATCGCTAAACAATTGTTTTCATCGGCAAATTAGTATATTGTTTGTATAATATAAAACAATAGTACATTTCCTAAAATATAAATTTAATCAATAAAATAAAATAAAATTGTATAAGTTTATTTGTCAATAACATTTTCAAAATTGCTGTTTTTTTTATAAATTATAATTACCTACATATTATAACATTATTCCGGTGGTTTTATTTATTTCGTGTTTAATTTATTGTTTTATGTTTTTATGAAGTTTTAATTTTATATACTTAAGGAGGTACCTACTCGTACTCCGTAAACTTTTTATACAATGTACTTAATTACAAAATGTATTATAATAAATTAGTAGGTAGAACGAAGGTACTATGAAACTATTTTTTTATTTGTTCAATCCAAAGAGTTTAATATTTTATGACAATAATTTCATGAATAAATTGTACTTTTAAATATTAAAATACCTACTTATAATTTACTACCTATATATTATGCGTCCAAACATTTTAGATTTCCGAGAAGATAAAGAACCTTCAAAATTGTCCACGTCCCGGGTCTTTTTTGTCTCAGTCCGACACATGCCTACTGATACGTTCTTATTGTATTGAAAAAAAAATCGAAATAATATAATAATATTATAGACTTTAAATTCTGAACGAAGCGAGGTATACATCATATAGTTATGCTATGATTCGTTTTTTTTTTTTTGTGTCTTTAAACAATTGTTCACCAAAAATCATGCTCCGATCAAAAACTTTAGAGGAACTTTCTTGTAGAATTATAAATTCTGAGAGAAGTGAGAAATGTTTTGGCTTTACAATTATGTTTATATTTATTTTTTTATATTATGTACACAATTTTTACAAAAAATGTTGATCTAATTTTTAAGTGTAGCGCCTTTTCTGAAAGTAAATTTTATTTGAAAGGTCATTTTCTTATTTCCTAAATGATTTTCATAATAAATGGGAAAAAAACGTACGAAATGTATTTTTTTCAATTTTTTTTTTCTTTTTTTGTTGTTGTGGTTCAGTTATAAATATTCGTAGAGACTTGAAGTTTTGACAAAACACATATATTTGCTTTTTCTAGGCATGGTAAAATTTTCAAAACATTTTAATTTTGCCAGTTTATTATGTACTTTAGAGAGGTAGTTTGATTTTCCCAAGCATTTCCATAATAATTGTGAAAAACCTGGAGAAAACGTAGGAAAATCGAAAATGTTTACAAAACGTATTATTTTCAAATCTTAAATATATTACGGTATTTTAAAACATATATAACTGAACTATGCTCGGAATCGTTTTTCATTAGCAATGATTAATCTTTTCACACAGATGTACATTAAATTCCCCTCTATATCCTACTTTCCCAAATTCTCACCTACGTCAGTGTCCCAATCATCGTGCAATGTGTGTCCGTCTTTTTTATCTTGTTGGTGCATTGGGGAAGACAAGTTTTGATTTTTTCTATAATATAGTTTCCTTAATAAATCGTAAAAACCGGCAATTTTTCGTATAATTTTTGTTGATTTCTAGGTTTTTTAGCAACATAAAGAAACAAATATGACCAAGAGTACTCTGCTAAAAATTATTTTTCGTTAACAATGGTTATTATCTTTTCATGCAGATATAAATTACATAATTCTATATAATATTATATTCCTTTCCGAATTTTCTCCTAAAACAACGGCACACCCATCAGCAGTATCTGCCTTCCGTATCTTTTACGCGTCGTATATCATGTGAATTAATTCACATTGAACGTGCGGCGATATCTATTATATTTTCGTAATAACAAAAATAATTAATTACATAATTTAATATATTATATAATAATGAAAGCGGTATATTATAATATATTTCATTTGCAGTAGCCAATGGGTCGATTTTTCCCGTTAAGTGGTTGTTTCTCGTGGCCTTTGACCACTCTCGTAAATTTTGTGCGCGGAGTGGTATAGAAATAATGCCGATAATAATATTTTTGAAAGAACATTAAAAGCATACGCACACAAAACGTAATTATTTTATTTTTAATCTCGATCGGTCTTTTAAAAAGGATATGATTTCATTATCCGTTATTCCATTTCGTAAAAACCGTTTTGCACAGGACAACTCTTAACTTTGTCCACATTTACAGTGGCTAGTTATCGAATAGCTAAACACATTACGAACAACTTTAAGTGTGCCGTACCGTATACTTATTATTTCGACAACAATACTTGATGGTTTTGAATGAGTAAATGATAAATAAATAAAAACAAAAATTTACTAAACACATCAATCTAATTATACTTGATTATTCGTTATATTAACCATTGTTAGTCGTTACAGTTACATTTGCAATATCTATATCAAAAGTTACGATTTCTTACTTCTTATAAGACTCAGGGTAGGTCTAATAGTCCTACAAAACAAAAATTACTTAAAAAAAAGACAGTGAGCCACTGTTGTAGGTGAGACGTTGGAAAGGTAGGGTATAAAGGGAAATTGATGTATAATTGTACCCAAAGATTAGGAATTGCTAACGAAAACAATTATGAGTTCGGTTGTACATATTTTAAAAAGTTGTAATATTTACGATTTTTGTGAAAATTATGTATACAAATTCTTAAAAAAAAAAAGTTGAGTGAAATGTATAATTTTTTTTTTACCACAAAATATGACTAATAATAAACCTTAATGCTGCTATAAGTGACTATTAATTTTTATTTGTTTTAAAGTCAATTTTGAGTTGATAAATTTGAATGTTTTCAACAATTTCGTAAACATTGTCCACGCGCTATACTCTTTAAATATAAATGGTATATGGTCTTTTCTTAAGGCTGTCACAGTGGTATTTATCACCTGTCTTTTTTTTAAAAGGCAATACAGCGAAAATATGTGTTCACGTAAAACAAACGAATAGACCTTTAAAATTGGTTTTGAAAATAAAACACATATAATACAATTTTTAGTCGACAACATTTCGAAGACAATTTCGCCTGCATTTTAAAATAATTCTGTAAACATCAAAATTAATTATAAATACTACGGTTTATTAAATTTGTATTTAATTTTAAAGATCTCAGACTTTTTAAATATCTTACATATCAATGACGTCAGAAAGACGTTAATTCTACTGTAGTGGTCATTACAATATCGTTAATTAAGATAAATATTTAAATGTAAATTTTAAATAAATACATGAAATCACCGAAAATTTTCGAATCATTTCATTTAGTAAAATAAATAATATAATGGTAAGTATTTTTTTTTTTTTTTTTTTAGAGTTTGTAGCTATTTTCACTCTAGTCATATGTCAATGTCATTTTAGATTTAATGATGGGAAGTGGGGGAAAAGCCATTTAATCGGTCAATATATAGTCGTATAAAAGAACTAAACTTATAATAAATAAGTTCATCGAACTAACTTGATTTCTTTTTTTTTTTTTAGAGTTTGTAGCTATTTTCACTCTAGTCATATGTCAATGTCACACTCGCCTTTATAATACATAGAGTAGTACATCGTTCAGTGACAGCCCAATACAGCTCAATTTATCTTAGGTAATGACTCAATCTTATCACGAGTTCGATTGTTACACGACCCGACGACCGTGAAGTTTAATGTTATTTTTATTTTCTATTCAATTTTCACTAAAAGTCGAACGTTTCGCGTTTTAAGCGTTTTGTATTTATATTGTAGACTATAATGTTATTGTTAGTCCGCGTTGGCTACCGATACCACTATCGTATCGACACATTTCACAGAAACGTGAAACTGAAATGTTTACTTTTTATTTGATCAAAAACCAAAAACCCGTGGTGGAAATCCATACACCGTCATATCCATATCAGCCGGAGAAGAACTAACATTCTCTCTAGTAAAATCATATTATCGGATTTGCTGCGGCGGAATAGAATGAGAAAGAATAAAATATGAAGAATACGAAAAAGTATTACAAACAGCCGGATATATACCTGTAGATATACCTACACAATTTATAAAATACATTTCGCAATTTCGATCCAACTTATAGTGATAGCAATGTTTCTAAAATGAAATTTCACTAGATGGGGGAACTTTAGAGGGGTCATTTTTCGATTTTCTCAGGAGTTTTCTCATTTAAAACCTTAAAAACATAAAAAAAAAAACGGGAAAAACGTAGGAAACCTGAGAAAATCGGTACAACATTAAACAAATATTATTAGGAAAAACTATAAAGCTTGTTTAATTATTTTACATAAAATGACATATCATGAACAAAGCATCGTTATCAACTGAACTTCGCTCAGAATCGGTGTTTCGTAAGCAATAGTTTATCGTTGCTTATAGGTATACCTTAATTTATTATCTATAACAGTGGCTGTAATCGTCCCTGTTATCTTAAGACGTCTTTTTTTTTTTTTAACTTTATTGGTTTAGTTCTTAAATTATTTATTCATAAAAAATAAAAAAATAAAACATATTCTATGAAATTCAAATATTTTATCAAATACCGTTCTCGTTGTTCTCAGTCATAGATAAAACGAACGACGAGAGACTGGCGCGTACATGGCGACTGACTATAATTCACTACGTGGCGCCCGTAATTTTTTTCTACGAAAAGTGTGTGTCTATTAGTTCCGGTTACGTAACGAAAAAGAGTTCTGAAAAATCGTATAGAAGACTCATAACGCGTGAAGATGGAAAATACGGGGAAAACCGTCCGTCACGCGAAAAAAATGCGTTACTATAACTCGACTGTTAAAAACTTGAACATTTTCGATCGTAGAGGCGAAAAATCGCGTCATCGCAAAAATACTTTTTTTTACGGCGGTTTTAACGGAAAATATGAAATGTATAAAAACTGGGTGTTACCACTGGGTAATTTCCCATATTCAAAATATGCATTGTCATTTCTTATATTCTTACATTTCGATTGCTAAATGTACATACTCGAAAAAAATACATGTATAGATTGTAATTTACTTTATCAAATTAAAAAAAAAAAAAAAATGTATAATATAGATCATAATAATCATAAATCATAACAATCAAAAAATGCATAATCATAAAATACAACATTTCGATAACATATATTATTAATAATAATGACAGAATTCCTAAAAAATCGGTAGAATTTACGTTTTAACATACCCTGAATTATACAGGGTATCTCATGAATGTAATGTGCATTACACGGATACCCATTACAATATCTTCTGAGATAACAAGATAATCAAATTCTGTTTCTTTTTTTATATATATATATATATATGTATATTACTCGTGGGAATAATGACCACAAATATTTAAATTCGTATCATTACGTGGATTTCAAGGACTAAACATTAAATTTGTGTCTTTTATAACTATATAGTTTAAATACGAAAATAGTGGATACTGCAGCTGATGGGTGTTGTATTAGATGGAAAGTTCGAAAGACATAATATATAGAGTAATTTAGTTTAAGATAACTGTACGCAACGATAGATCGTCGCTAATGAAAAATTACTCAGAGCAAAGTTTGACACGTTTTTAAATGCTTTGGTTTTAACAATTTTCATATATATTTGAACTTGAAACGCTTACAAACATAAACATTACGCTCAAATTGTATTTATTTGACTACAAAATTAAACTTATAATGAACGGCTTGGTAAATTTTCGATCATTCAAGCTGGGCCAAAACAACTATATTCACATACAAGTTCAAAAATCTCAAATGGTTTTAAATAACTCAAAAACTTTCGTTTTTTATTTTTTTTTTTTTTTTTTTTTTAATTTCACCGAGTATGGAAATTGCAAATATATGAAAATATTACATATTGTTACATGGCCATGTGTTTTTAAAGAAATGTTCAATTATAAAAAAAGGGAAATATACATTTCACCTCCGTTCTCTCAATAAAGAAATTCTAGGAACGATATTGAAATATAACTTAAACTCTAAATCTAAATAAAAGACTCCATTATCAGGTAATTTTCCCTATTTTTCCGACGGCTTTTCTCAATTATAAAGATTACTACAAAGAAAATTAAGCTAATGATCGGAGCGAGATATCTGGTATAAAAGTTGTTTACAGATGAAAAAAAACACACACGCTATTGTATAAAACCAATACATTTCTCAATTCTCTCACCAGCAATAAACGAGCGTCCTCTATCGTTCCACGTACGCAGTACATGCTTTATTCAGTTGTTTCCGTCTATTAGTAGGTACACATAAAGTCAATGGGTATGTAATAGTAAAACTTTAGACATCGTTTGTCATGAACTAAACGCGTCCTTAGAATTATTAATCATTGTCAGGCTATATCCTATTTCACAAAAGTTTCTATAATAAATAGCCGACTTATTATAATAATCGAAATTATTACGGTTTCAGCTGATGTCAAACTGCGGCACCAGTGCCTTTTGCTGAAAGTGTGAGTCTAGTATTTATCGACTTGATTTTTCTTATTGAACACCTACCTATTGTAAATAACTTCGGGTACCTTGTATTGATATTTGATTGAAATATTATAGTATTTACCGTAATTCCTCTATATTTTATATTTTGTGTTTCTAATTTCTAATTTTTTTTTTTTTTTTCATATTAAGTGATTAATTCTACAATAAAATGTTCTTTAATTTATGTTATTTTTATATTCCGACCCCTGAAAAACATTTCAACCGAAAAATTTGACCCTAATATTGTAATTTGTTTTTAAACCTACGCAGTTAAAACATAAGTTTATGAAAAATACGCATTAATAATGCGAAAAATTGTAATTTATTTTTTACAAACTAATACTTTTGGAGGGCTAAAATTTGTTGGAAAGTATTTTGTTGGAACTGTATTTTGTCAGAAAAATATTGCCTCGGAAAGTTTTTTGTCAGAACTGTTCAATATAATTTTATCATAAATACTCCATAGCTGCATGTTCTCGTCGTTGGGTAAAAATTATTTTTCGACAAAATATGTTTCCGACTAAATAAATTTCCGACAAAATATTATCCGGTTAATTATTTTTCCGAAAGCAAAACTTTCCAACAAAATACTTTTCCGAAAAAATACGGTTCCGATAAAATACGTTTTCAACAAAATACAGTTCTGATAAAATATTGGAAAATATTTTAAGCGCCACCATATATTTTTCGATAGAAGTTCAGCCGAATTTTTTTTGATAATTTGTGGCGTATATACAATGTATAAACTAAACAGGTACAATTATTTTATATTTTTGTGTATTTCACCTACCCAATTCCTCACCTACAACGGTCTCTTATTCACTGTTTTTTAATCACTGTAATGATATTAATCTGTTATGACATACATGATTAATCATAACATCATTAATATCGGAATCATCGCGTTTTTTAGGTATTCTAAGATTAATTTTTGATAATAAACACGATAAATTAATTATAACAATAATAATAATAATAAATCCATTTAGTAATACGTCATTCATTGTTACATACACGCGTGTAAAGATTTCGTGTAACCAATGCGCTGCATGTTAACATATTATACTTAACAATTTCCATTAATTGATTGTTGACAGTTTAAAACAATTTAAAATAAAACACATATATAGCAGAACTCCGTTATTAGAGTCAATTTTCCCCCAGATGATTTATTGCTATTAAAATATTTCATAGTTTTTTTTTTTTTTATGATAAAGAATTGAACAAATAAGTTTAATCAATATAAGTAAATCAGTTCTCGACATTTTTAATAAAATACATACAGATGATGAGATCAGAGGTTGGAAGTTTAAACTCTTTAAAAGAAATATCCTTGGCAGCAATTCTAATTAATGAATCCTTAAGCGTATTTAAAACTCGCAATTTTCTGTAAAAACAATAAAATTGGATATTTGAATATTTTTATATCCAAATTTACAGGGAAAAAAATATATAATATATATATATATATAACAGATACAATTCAGTGCAATAGTCTCTATCTGTGGGGAAAATTCGACGATAGTATAATAATTATGCCGATTGTCATTATATGTGCAACGTTAATGAAAGGATTTAGTTTTACTTAACCGCTCTCGCAATTTAATACCAGAAACGGCGAGTATACTGTTTGAACAATATGTTTATTGTTTATCTATTATATTATACAACATAAAATATTACAGTAATAGTATAATACGCCGAGAAATATTATAATGACGTCCCGTTGTCAGGCGAGGGTGCTAATTTGAATCCGTCACCGCCCACACAGCGGCAGATATACAACCGAAAGGGAAATTGTTTTAAAGCCAGCTTATTTTACAACCATTTCCCCCCCCCCAGAAATTTATACCCCGTTCTGACTAAAAATTATTAATAGTTTAAACACCCTCAACGTCCCTCCCGATTTTATAAAATAATCTATAACCTTAGGTCATGATATAATAGTTTATTCGTTCCTATATTTATGCACGCGTTATAATCTCGCATCATTCAGATTTGACATTGTCCGTATACTATTATAAAAACGACCAGTGTTGCAATTATCTTGATAAAAGCATCTAAACGGTATCTATAATGGCATATCTATACCGTACTTTTTTATCTTTTAGGTATAAATAAACCGAAATATTTTACTTTTTAATTATTTTTAGTATACCAAGTGATTAAAAATGTAATTTACAGCAATTTTCTCATACAAATATTCAAAATAGAGAGTACAATATTAAATATATAGTCTCATATATTCGTAGATTATCTTTTAAGAGACGATTTTTGGGTCAAATTTTAAAAATAGCCTCTTTAATACACCAATTTGATCCAAAATTTTACAAAAATCTCTGATATCATTTTTGATTGGAGCAACATTTCTAGTTGATTAGGTTTAGAACACAAAAAAAATAAGCACATATCGTAGTAAAAATCAATGTATACCTCACTTCACTCAGAATCTAAAAAAAAAGGCATACATCATAGTAAAACCAATAAATTCCTCTGAGGAGTTTAATAGTGTTCAGAATTAAATATTTAATTTCCCGTCTGAATTAAATTTGTATAGTCAATACAATAGTCGCAAAAAAAACAAATGTCTAAGTATAAGTAAATATTTTAAATATATTTAAAACCATTAACCTAACCTTTTTGGCTTTCGTCAGTGTAAATAATTGGCTCATTGAATTTTAGTATAGCATCAATAATGGCTAAGAGCGGAAGATACGGTTTTCGACCAACTATTTCAAAATGCTTTAAAATATCTATGCTTAAAGTTAAATAATTACAACTTACATATCTTTCGTTTATAGTTGAAATTTGATAATAAAAATCGGAAAATAATGATCCGTTCAAATCTTTCCATGCACAGTATTTTGAGTAACAGCAGTAAGTAGAAAAGAAAAAATAATAAACTCCGAAAATATCAAACAAACGACGAGCTAAACGGTAGTAGAATTTGAAAACTCAAAATCCAAAAAAGGGGTGCCAGTGTAACGCACGTGAAAAACTTGTAGAGTTTTTGTTCATTTTTGGGTTACCTTGGAAACAAAAGAAAAATATACGACTAATAATGTGATTATAATAATCGTGATTCGCTAACAACGGTTTATCGTTGTGTACAGATATAAATTTAATTACTCTATAAATCCTCCCTTCAAACTTCCTTCCAGAAACGATGGCACACCAATCAAAAGTATTAGTCTTTTTTTTTTAATTAATTTACAGACAATATTTAAACGGGCACCGTGCCTTATAGTATTATCAACTAACTAAACGCAAGTATTTTAAATAATCTTTAGTGTTAATTAAAAGTTTTAAATTACCGCCGACTTAATACGCGCACAGAAATGCCGTAATAAAAAAAATAATAACAATAATAATTAGATACCTACTTCATCAAATAATATCGTAATAACTTAAAAGTACAAAATATTTTAATTAAGGAAAATATGATACTTGTCTTGATAAATATACATGCACATTTTTTTTTTTTTATACAGGGAGTCCTCCGCCGCGCGTTATGTGGAACCTACACGGAATGAATGTCGACAACACATACAGTGTCGAAAGGGAAAATGTCGTGGTTAACGTATTGCGAATCGATCGCGTTCAACGAGACAGTCTCGGCAAAAAACTCGAATGCGAAGCGTCCAATATACCGAATATTGTTCAACTGAGAACTTCGGTCACCATGAATGTTTATCGTGAGTAAATGAAATAATAAGATATTTAAAACGCTTTAAAAAAATAAAGGCAATCTTCGAAATAACGTTAGTTGATCCGTAATGAACTGTACACAGTTATCGATTTAAACGCCTACACTCGCCCAATTTTTTTTCAAAATTTTTTTTTTTCACAATTTAAGAAACAAGGAAACAACTTTGAAATATTCCGTCAACATTATTTTTCCTCGCCTTTATTTTTAGATGTAAAACGAATATCTACTTTTGATCTTCGAATGGCAACCTGTATCTAAAATCTCACGAATTGACAGATTTTTAATTTAAATTGGTATAAATTAATACTTTTGGTGGTGGAAATATTTGATTTCCATCAACCTATTGACGAAATAACCCACTTTTAAATTTGGGTAAGGGGAGAATAATCAAACACCATACACCGCTGTATCACCATACAAATGATGTGACATTTTAGAGTTGCTGGTTTCTTAAATTATTAAAAAAAATTCGTCTAGCATATTAAATCGTCATGGAATCTATAAAAAAAAATAATATAAATCTATCTAATAAAATACGTGTACTATTTTTCACATAAACTAGGTAGAGTTTAGTAAATTATCTAGAGTCTAGAAATTGATGACTTAAAAATATTTAAAACGAATCATACAAATGTTAAAAGATTACCCAAAAACAAATCACAACGTAGTTATTTTATGTTTATTTTTTTTATATGTATAATATATAATATCGTAAAAATAATTTTTATAAATTAGTAAACATTGTTATCAATTAATTCAATAAAACACTTTTTATTAGACGCTCCAATTAATATATTTATAATAGTAACACTAAATTTTTTTTTAATACATATAACTGTAAAAGTAACCTAAAAAACAACAGTCCAATATATTAAGAGACTCAAAATATAATGTAAATTCAAAACTATGAAAATATATTAAATAACTAAATAATACCAAAAAGTAATTACATAGTTGATACTATTCGCTATTTCTATGTAAATGCATAAGCAGTTTTATAGGTCCAGCTAATACAATCTGAGCTACACCTGAAATTTCAGCAAATTTTAGCAATTTTTTACAAAGTAGCTTTTTAACAATTCAATATAATACAATTTTCGTATACAAATTTAGTAGGTAGCTTAATAGGTTGTTTATGATAATGTTGATTTGTAGACTGCTTATTTTCATTATAGTCGTAGTAATTATGGCATGAAATTATGACGAATGATAAATATAAATGGAACACAATTGCTAAAAATATGCCAATCATAAGCATAAAGGTACGAGTTTACAATTATAAATGAATGCACAATATTTTACTATATTATTTATTTTATGAATTATGACATAGGTAGGTACAAGTATTTTTTTTATTTATTGTTTATGGTTATCAATGAATTACATTTTTGGAACGTAGATTTTGAAACAAAGTCTACCATAAAAATACACATAGGTACGAAATTATCAGAGTCCACAGCCTTCTTCCTCCGAAAAAATTGACCACCTTGCGCCTATAATGCAAGGGTAAAAATAAGGAAAGATATTCCAAATATTACTTCAGTTAAAACAATTCATGAGTGGTCAGACTAGCTACAAAATTATAACAAGATTTGACACAATAATTGTTACATCTTGAAGTTGAAAACGTTGTGTCTCAAAGCAAACTGTTGTTAAACGTAAACTTTGAACAACAATGACTCAAACAAGATTGAATCGTCTCATGTTGTTATTTGTTCAATAAAAGAACCCAAATGCAGTAAACTGCACTGATGAGGTCATAGAGTTTTAAACATAAAACGGCACAACACGTCACTTCTTATTATAATTTAATATTTGTTGTACAATTTTTTTTTTTTTTTTAGTTGACTAGCAAATGAAAAGTTCAAGAAAAGAAAAATATGTTAAATTTGTATTTTTTCTACATAGTAATATAATGTAATTTCTATATAGAAATTAATCGAATTAATTGTGTGTCATTTAAGGTTGAATCTCGGTGTTGACTGCGTGTATATGAACAACGCACTAGAGCAAAAATAAAACACTACAAAAAGTGCAAATACATCAAGTTCCGAACCCTAATAATAACGCGCTATACAGGCTGTCCCATAAAGAAATACCCCTTAATTAAATATCTCCGGAGATAATAAAGTTAATAAAATTATGTTTTTTTTTTTATATTACTCACAGGAATAAGGACTACAAATATCTATACTTTTTTTATTGTTTTACTAAAAAAAAAAATTTAATTCAACAGCCTGTATAGGTGCATGACTAATAATAATACCAATTGAACAGATACCAAATGGAATCAAATTGTAATTCGATTTAATAATTTGCTGACAACGCAACGCGACAACGGTTGTGTTGTTAAATAAACAAATAAACGAAAAAAAAATGTTTCTTGCCTTTAAACACGTAGTCTCGAACTCCAAGACAAGACTGTCGGGAATATCGATCTATTGAATAAAATTTCACGGAGATGACGTCGACTCCGGATAACAAGCCGTCGCCACTTGAGGACATACACTCGAGGCAGATTCACTGGGCGGCCATGGCCACAGAACTATCGCGCAAGACCGATTTTACTAAAGAAGAAGTGCAGGAGCTGCTAAATATATATTACACGCTGACCAATAAAGGTAAAAGGACGATGGACAAACAGTGTTTTGTGGACTTTATGGACCGTTTCCTGGGCGTCAAGAACACAGATGCCGTGGAAAAAATGCACCAACTGTGTTCCGTGGCCAACAAAAAATACTTGACGGAACGGGAGTTCGTCAGCACGCTGTCGGTGCTGCTGAATGGGTCGCTGTCCGACGCGGTTAAATTATCCTTCGACGTTTACATTAACATGCTCAGGGCACCGGCGCATGCAACAAGGGAAAACACAGCGGCTTCGGCGATAACCAAGAAAAGAATCTCGAATCTGCGGGTCAACGCAAACGAGAAAGAGTACGATCAGAATTTTGTCGGTCCCAATCGGATAAACGAGGAAAGTCGAGAGGTCCGGAACGGTGACAAGATACCGCTGGACGACTACCGGATTTCGGTCAACGAAAAAGTAACGTGGTCGCAGTTTCAAGAGCATATCCTGCCGAAACCCAAAAATATACGGTCGTTTATGCGAACATTTACCACTCGACCTTACGTCAATAAGATCAAAAATTCGGCGATCATCCGACAGCAGCCCGATATCACGGCCAGAACTCTGCTGTCCATGTCCAAAGTGGCCAAATTCAATCTAGAAATGTTACATTAATAATGAATATTGCGCATTGTTCACTTGTCCGCGTAGATACAGCGGTATACGGGTACAGCAGCCGTAGGATATTTTATAGAATGATTTTAATCAGTTTAAAACAATGAAAAAAATAAAAATAAATACTTTTGTTCGCTCAAACTGTCGTGGTTCGTTTTTTTTAAATTTTATTTGTGCGTCATTGTAAATGAAAACTGACAAGTATTTATCAAATTGTATCAAAATTATTATAAGAAAACTTGTCATTACTAATGTACTTGCTAGTAGGTTAAAAAAAAAATCAAGCTGCAATAATCGGTACAAGAATTAAAAATTGTTAAAATTAACGTTTGAAAAAAAAAATTATATACTTAAAAACACATAATTTATTAAGACATTTCACTCTTAATTGTAAATCTCTTTGATACGGTCACTAAATATTAAAAAGATTTACGGTAAATGTAAAATGTAATATTATGTAGGCAAGATAAATTATCGTCAATTCAGCCTTTTTTAATAGTTATTACTTATTTACAATATTAGGTTACGCGTACCCCATTGTTGAATTTACTGCTTTTAAACAATTAACTATACCTCTGCCTAGTATAATACCTACTACTACTGAAGCACATTCATTACTCAAAAATAATATTATTTTCATCTTCCGCCTCTATAAGAATTAAATATATATTTCTGTCGTGCTATTATAATTGTACAGCTGTTTTTTAGTAGGAATTTAATGTAATGGAAAACGTAAAATAAGGTAAACTGCAATTAACTTTTAAAAATAATAATAATAATAATTAATGAAACAAACATTAGAATTTTAATAGATTTCAGTGAAAATTATATAATATAATTATATTTTTTTTTTTTTTTTGTTATCGTAAATGACATCTTAGTTAATCATAATAATATATTATAGGTACCAGGTTCAGTTTTCGATCATTCACCACTATACCAAGAACTCGAAAGCCATACAAATAAACGGTTTTTCAAATCGATACATATTTTTTTACATAGATAATTACTACTTCACCATCATTACTTATTGTAATTAAAAAAATTAATATTTTATACTATTTATGATTATAATATTATAGCTGTTGAAACTTGTAAATAATAATCAATCTATATTTAATTTAAATTATTACATACTAAATTATACGTTGCAGCTGCAATAACGAGAATTTAATAATTTTCCAAAAGTTATGTTATACTCGTAGCTAAAGCTAATCTTAAGAAACAAAGTTAGATCTTGACAGAATACCAAGTTCAATTAAGTTCTACTCAAAAGTGAAATTTAATATACCTAGTCTAGAAATTCCTCCTTTATAAGGGGAAAAAGTATCTATGCATAAAAATACAAAAACTCGTCTGATGAATTTAAAATTTTTAATTTACGTGGTATTACTTTTATCTTTCATTTTAATGTACCTATACATATTTAATAAATAATAATTAATAGAAATAAAAATAAAATTTATATTAAACATACAATTATGATAACGTTACAACAATAACGTAAAAAATATCATAAACAAGTATATATATATATATATATGTATTAATTTTAAGTATAAGTCAATTATAAAATCATTAATCTCGACTGGTATTTTCTACCGACAAATAAAAATCTGAAAACTCAGTCTAGAACTCTTCCCACCCCACCGTTTTTCTTATAGAGTCGTTACCTATATTTATTTCAGTTCATTATTACGGAGAGAATAAGGAAATTAAAAAAAAAAAAAACCACGAATTATGAAATTATTCAATTGTTAACGTCACTTTTTTCAAACATAGTTACAACAGGAAGGTATCTAACTGAAAACGCGGAATGTTATTTTATATTCGCGTCTGGATCAATTGTTCGTGTGTACATATTAAACTTGCAATTATCTCAAAAACCCTTCAAAATATAACTATGGTATTATTATATTATATATAAACCTATATCGAAATAAATTGAATGTATATTCGTCCTAACCTAACCTTTAACCCCCACGACTTTATTATACATTAATGATACCACTCAACATGATTATATTAATATTGTATATTCGTATCGAATTATTCTGAGAAACTTAAAATAACACACGGTGATCCCGATCTAATTACCTGCATATTATTATATCACAACTCATTATAAACTATTTAATATAATATGCATAAAATATCAACTGTTATATAAATTCTTAGGGCGTCTATTGGAGGTAGGGAAAATGAGGATATGCCACCCCTGGCTGTTTCGTACTCATATATTACATACATAAATACACAGTTTAAAAATAAAAATGCAATATATCGTTGAACAGTGACACTTAAAATTAATACAAATTGTCCTGTCCGCCTGGATTTTTGAATTTAGATGAATGTGTGTATATTGAAACATCATAATTCATTAATCGCAATATTTAAGATAATAATTTAGAAAATCAGATAATATTGTTTGGCTAAAATGAAATGCTTGAAAATTTAATACGAGGTTCACTATAAAATTAATAGTAAAAAAAATTAAGTTGAATATAATGTATTAGTTCTTTTTTTTTTATAAACGTTTTAAAATCGAATTTTAACGAAAATCGTAAAAATTAAAACATTAAAACGCATCTCAAAACATGTATAAATAGTAAATAAACATGTATAAACTTCGCTCAGAATTGTTTTTAATTAACAATGGTTAAGCATTACGTACAGATTTAAATTAAATACCTAACTTTATATATCCTACATTCACAACTCCCTACCTACAATGATGACAGACCCATCAACAATATCAGCTTTTTTTTAAAAAATAATAATTATAATACAGTTTATATATTATTAACACTTGACGTGAAACAAATTATGATGTTCTTTAAAAAGAATTGCTTTATTGTTTCCTAAACTTTCTAATAAAAAAAAATAAGAAGAAAATTACAAAACTAAAGTTAGTTACTAACTAAAGTTTATTATGGATGAAATTGTTAAATAATATAAACTAACATTTTCTGGACGAAAAAAAATATAAATTAAAAAAAGTAATTTTTGCTGAGAATACGAACGCATCTATTGTTGTAACGTATACTTATATTTAACAGTTGAACATGTCCAATCTGATTATCGTGACTAGTGGGACGGTACAAAATGCGTTGTTTATAACAAATAATATATAGTTAAATAGTTTTCTCTGTTTCGTATTAAATATACAAATCCTAATCTTACACATTAATAAAACACTGCAATTTTCGTATAATTCAAAATGCGTGTGTGAAAGAAAACTCGAAAGAATATATATCTAATTATCTGAATGAATATTTTAGACCAAGTAGACAAAAAAAAAATCAGGTTATCGAGTAGTAACTCGCCGTGCATTATTTATACATTACTTTGCAACACTATACTCGTACACAATTACAAAAACGTACTTACATTGATATCAATGTTGGCATTAGAAACTTTTGAAGGGGTGAGATACACACTTATAAGATCTCAGTTTTAATCTTTATTTTATAAAGTTTATAATAATTATTACTTAGAATAATAATAATAATGATTATTAAAATACTATAACGATATATTTTATACCAAGTATAGAGTCTAAAAATTGTGGAAACGGATACAGTCGTATGGAAATCCACAGAATATATTAAATTATATTTAAGTAAATTATTGCATTTAAAAATCTAGATTTTAAACGTGAACGAAATATCGGCTTTGTTAACACGATTTTTTTTTTAATTTCTAGGAATATTTAGAAATTTCTAGAAAATTATAAAACATTTTATTTTTTTTTTTTTTTGCAAACCCCAAAATAATATAATGGATTTCGAATGGATTTCATATTTTGTGGTATTAGCATATTATGCCTATCTATGACATTTTCAAGCACCTCTTTAATACTGGAATAAACGTCATTCACAAACACATGCCCTCACACTAGGTACATACTACATATGCTATAACATTATAACCTAGGTACCTATTCTTATTTATAATTCAAACGAATACTCCATACCTATGTGCATATATTTTTTTAAATAATATTTGTTTAATATTGTATTTATTTTCCCTTTTTTTCCTGGTTTTTACCATGTTTTTCCTATTTATTAGAAAAACTCCTGGGAAAATCAAAGAATGACCCCCTTAAAGTATCACTCTAGTGAAATTCCTCTTCAGACAAAACGATACTTCTGAGCAAGATTCCTGGTAGAATTTGTGTATATAGTACAAAAAAAAAAAACATCTTTGGAAAAACAATACATTCTTCGCTATACTAGGAATCTAAAATACATTATTATCCATTTTACTATTATTTCCTCATTATATTCATATTACATATATAGATGCAATAACATGTACATTTCTTAGAACTCTTGAATTTTATTAGGGAGTTAGTGAGTTAGCTAGTGAGTTTAAGCTAACCAACTCTCTAAAGTGCTTGTGCCACATGCAGTTCTGGAGTACAGCTCAGTTTTATGGACATAGTAGCTGTGTAGGCATTGAGTGTGTCCATCAATTTAAAAATATCATGCCTCGTTTAACTTCAGTTAAATCAGAGTAAAAATCAGTTTATCTTCAAAAAACTCAATCTTCCATCTCACGTAGACTATACTCTCATAATCTTTCTTTTCTTCAGAATATTTCTGGTGACATTGATTCTCAAACCCTTCTCTCGCTTATGAATTTCGAATTCTTTCTCGCTCTAAACGAATAATTTATTATTATTACACATCAGTATATTACACCACGAACTTCCAACAAAATGTGCCTATTAATAGTCTCATGGAACTATATAGCGTATGATAACCCCCCAATTCTTGTTCGTTTAAATTGTATGCATTGTTTCTATCTCCCTATATTAATTATATTTTTAACTGTTTTATGTTTAGATTAAATTTATATTTTTTACCTGAACGAAAGTCCGTTACATCAAATATTTAAATATGATTTGAAATAATTTACAGTGAAACCGTTGAGTGTGGCCATTACCGGAGTGGAACAACCGTTTCTTGCTGGAGAACCGAGCAGTATCGATTGCGTTTCGTACGGTTCCAGACCAGCGGCCAATATCACGTGGTACCACGATGGACGAGTCATCGAGAACAAAACAAAACGTATAAAGGTATACGAAAAATATTATTTTCAACATTAAGTCTAGCGTTTAATAATAATCATATTATCCACAAAATGTAACATATCAGCGCATTCGCGATTTGTGTATATACATATACCTACGTATAGAATGCTAGGTAGGTAGTAATATTATAATATTATTGTACGAATCAATCGAATTCGTTTTGTCCTGTTCGGTACATGACTCGTGTAATAATATAATGCCTGCCTCTGACATATTATTTTGAAAGGATCAAATTATTTTAGGTCCTGGCAAACGGCCGACCGCAAATTATTATAAATAAATATACTCAATATAATATAATATAGGGATTAGTGCCGGTTTCTATTGTTTTTCTTCGTCACCTATTGCATACCTTGTATTAAAATGTTTGGTATATTATAGTATATACTATGTCGTAGCCATTTCGTAAAATAGACCTTTTCACGAAAAGTTATCCATTTCGTGTAAAGGAAACGACTTTTTCACACTTCGTGAAATACAAAAATATTTCAAGGTAAAGGCATATTTTCATGAAATGGTCTCTCGAATTAGACATCGTGTAATTTTTTTCGCGATGTGGTCGGTCACATCTGTGTACCTACTGAAATAAAATATTTACCACACACAGCTATAATTTTATTATTATTTATATTTTATATTATTTTTTAATAAAGAAGGTAACTTGTTTAATATTTTATTAACTTGAGCAAGACAAGACATTTTTGACAACGAATTTTACAACTGTTGTTTATATTTGATAATTATTATATAAAATATAGATTATCTAATGGGCTGTTTAAAATTTATAGATTTTATTTGTTTCGATAATATAAAATCTTTGGTTTCCAGGTGGTGGAAAATAATAATATGACATGGAGTTCATTAAGATTAGTACCGTCTGACAACGACGATCAAAGCGTTATAAGCTGCGTAGCGAGCAACATATATTTTCGAAAAGAACCGAAAGAACAAAAAATAATACTCAACGTTCATTGTACGGTGTATTTATAATATTTATACGAATTTTATATCATTTATAATTATTAAAAAAAAACACGTATTTATAGATCCCCCGAGACTGCGAATTGATTTAGGCAGAAACTTAAACGTTTCCTATATTAAAGAAGGTTCTGATGTGTATTTCGAATGCACCATTAAGGCGTCGCCAGTCATAAACAGGCTTGACTGGGATCATAATGTAAGTAAACTATTATCTATATTTTAAAATCGTTTTAAACTCATAATTTACTAGTGGATTACTTTTTTATTCATTATTAATTCGAAAAAAAAAACACTATAATATGCATGTAACTATTATAAGCAACAAGCTTAATTATTATATACATAAATATTTATTTAATAAAAAAAAAAACAATAGTAAAAGAAGCCGCGTATAATTGAGTAGATGTTTATTATTATGTTTATATAAAACAATGTACTCTGCGTGTGGTATGATGGTTTTATGTCGTCCGAAAGAGGTATTATTGCTATATAAGAGCAAAGAACGTATAAAAAAAAAAAAAAAACGAAAACGATTTCTTGTGCGTTATTGTAAAGGAGGAACTCGAATAGGCACTCGAGAAAAGGTCTGTTATGCTTACGCGAGCCTCAGAGAAGAGGCGAGCACTTGGCATCAAGATAACCAGAAGAAAGGGTTGGGGTATGATGTTTACACTGCCGGGGTATTCCGGGCCAGAAAACGGTTAAGGAATTTAATTATTTCACGATTGTTTCGTGTAAATAATATCCCGAGTTTTATATATTTATATTTTTTTTTTTTCATATATCATATGCACAGGGGACAAACGTCGGACGACACGAGAGCCGGAGAACAATTGTGAGCAATCAAACCTTAGTTTTACAATCAATAACGCGTAAGGGGTCCGGGAGCTACCGATGCATAGCCTCAAACGGTAGAGGAAAATCTATTAGTAACGCTTATCACATCGACGTCAAATGTAAGTATAATATAGACTATAATGGCATTATAGTTATATTTAACGAAATTAAATTGTATTCAGTGTTCAGTAAAAAAAAAAAAGAAAGACATTTTTTTCCTGTTTGTTATCTCAAAATAAATAATTTGTGAAAACTTAATCATGAATTATGAATATAATGTATATTATACAATACTTATTTACCAGCTACTTGTGCATCGTAGCGTATTGTATTAAAGTCACTAAAACAATATTTCAAAAAATTATTTTGACCGTATTATTATCATAATACTTAAGTTTCAGTGTACATTTTTCATTATCTACTTAGAATATCTAATTTAACATCTCAACAAATGTGACTAATACAGCTTTGCGTGATCCATTTCATGGCTAAATATACAGACATGTCAGCAAGATAAAGCTGTGCATAAAACATTGGTTATCACTGGCGTACATTATAGAATAAATAATATTATTGCCGATTTTTCTCATCGTTATCGTGCTATCTCAAAGTAATAACGACTAACGACTAACGACTAAAACTACACTATAATAAAACGATACCACGTCTTGATAGCCGCCAAATTAATATCAGATGCAATATAGCCGACACAGTGCAATGATAGTGTATTTGATTATCTTGCTGACACGTATGTAAATTTAATCACGACCCACCTCACATGATTACTCTGTACTTAATCATATTAATTATGGAACCTAATAAATGAACTTTCGGTTCAATAACCAACTGCGAGCCACACATTTTCCATATTTGAGTTAATGGCATTAGATAGCAACCATATATCATAAAATAATTGTATGAATTGAATTATTCAATTCATTAATAGGCACCTAGATGATAGGACCTAAATCGTTATTTCATTTTAAAGTCATAAATATTTTTTAAGAAAAATAATAGCAGTGAGAATAATTGTAGAATAGCAGATAATGGGATGGGACTAATCCGTTATTGCACCGAAGGTCTCATACATTATACCCGCTAAAATTATAAGAACGGTAATATCATTTAGAAATGTTACATAAATATTACTATTATTATACCGTTTGAAAATAAATTGAAAACGTTTCAAGGACAATAATACGTATTATTACAATGTCGTCGTAACAACAATTTATTATTCGGCTTTAGTACAGATATGGTCGAAAAATAATAATAAAGCTAGAAATACATACGAGTATGAATAGGTATGAATAGGTAGTATAAAATTTGAATAAAAAAAGAATTACTTATGGGACCGTATAACAAATTATTCCGTTATAGACAATTTTATAGGTACCTAACTTTTTATATATTTATGAGACATTTTTACTTAAAAAAAATATATAATATTGGTAATAAATTGCATTAGTTAAATAAAATAACATACAGAGGTCTCGTTGAAAAACGAAAATTAATACATATTAATTTAACACGGAATCCATGTACACGTTACTGAAAAATGTGTACAGGCCTATATTTAATACACGTGAATTTACTATCCTTATTTCTGTGTTTTAGAGTTATTCATGCATTCATGTAATCACGGATAGTTATTTACTTAGGCGATAACGTATTTTATTAATTTTTGTTGATTTTGTATCAATGTATTGTTGAATTAAAATTTTTATCAACATTATGAACTTTAAATATGTATATCAAAACACTAAAATAGTGAATAGGTACATGATTACGTTAATATACATGTACATAGATTTTTCAAATACGCCGGTTTATAGATTCGAATGTTAATTTCACATGAATACGTGAAAGCATGTGCACTTAAATTAGGACGTTCTAAAACCGTTGTACATATATTTATTTATTTTTATAATGTCTATATATTTAGGATCTTAATAAATCATAAAAGTTTACGAAAATAAATTACAAGGGCCGGAACTTTATTACCTAGATACATATTATACACACATATATATAAAATCAAAATTAATAAGCTCATTAATCTTACAAATGTGAATATAATATGTTTATACCTATATATTATAGATATAGGTAGGTATACACATTTTACGTAATATAATATTATGCTATTATGCGTAACCCCTTAAATATCGGGCGTGTCACGTCCTCTTGACTTAATTAACTCGATTCGCCCAGCAACTTTGTTATTTTGTATAGGATTAATTGTTTAGCAAAACCAAAATACAAAAACGATATAAATAGAATAGATAGTATTAATAGTTATTCATCATCTTCTTCAGCTTCTAAAGGAAAAGCCTTATTATAGCCATTCTGTCACTTTCCATCTTCTTGAGTTGTTGATAAGAAGTAAATCCATCCAATGGAATATTTTTTCAAAAAAGTATTTAAACGTTCTTTCTCTGGTTCTTTTACTGTTAATTACCCTTCCACTATGATGGTTATAGAACTGATTGTTCCTTAAAAGATGTCCAATTAGCTTAATTTCTCATTTCATTATTGCATTCATCATTGTTCTTCTCTCAGTACTGTTTTATTCATCTTATGTTCTATCCAGCATTCCAGTTTGTTTCTGTCATTTTATTCCACAACCACATGCTCATTTCCTCCAGTCTACTACTCTTATTCCTTCCTATCGTACACGTTTGACAACCATAAAATAGAATACGCCAAATATATATTTGTATAAATTTATTTTTTGAAATGATACTAGTTTTTAGCAAGGATAAGCATTAACGAGTTAATAAGTTAAAATTAATTTAATTTCAATGTATTAAATTAACTAATTTGCCTCAATGTTAACTTGATGATGATGAATGATGTTTATTTTTTTTTTTTTTTTGTGAACAATATTTCTACCAGCAATTATGCTTCAACTTACAATAATAACACTTTTTCTGAAAAGAAATCTAAGTGGTAATTTAAAAAAGTTATTTTTTAGATTTTCCCAGGAGTTTTCCCAATAAACGAGAAAAACCGGGGAAAAAATAAGAAAAACGGGGGAAAAACATAGGAAAAACGGAAAAATAAGTACAATATTAAAGAATTATTATTAAACAAAAAATATAATGCAGATACAATTATTTTACCATGATGTGGCATAGATATTAATATATATAGTTAAAAAATCCACACTATTAACCGAACTCCACTCAGAATCATTTTTTCATTAAAATGATTAGTCGTTGCTTACAGATATACATTAAATTTCTCCTCTACCTTCCCAACTTCTCATCTACAACAGTGGCCCACCAATGTGCAAAGTATATCGTCTTTTTTTATATTTATAGATAAAACTATTTTATCATTTCAATAATGACAAACGAATTATATTCATAATACCTACTTGGATATTACTTGAATAATACCTATTTATTAAAATTTAATAAATATTTTCAATAAAAGTTTCGAACTAATATGTAGTTTTCGTACCTTTTTTTACTTTTTTGTTTCAATTATTTATTTTGTAAATTAATAAATTATAAATGTTAAATAATACAGTAACCACTTTTACACTCAAATTTAAATTAAAGTGTTTCAGATTTTGAATTATGATTGAAGTTCTATAAATGCTATAATTCCACAGATTTTAAAATAAACAAATTGGTACCTAATATTTCATAATTGCATTCACTTTCATATTAGATTTTTTACCTAAACAATGAATTTTTTTTTAATTAACTTAACTTATTAATTTAAGTTAATGGTAAATTTTAACTTAATTTTTTATTTAATTAATATATTTAAAATATCTATTAACTTAATTGTTAATTTTATTGAAAAAAATTAACTTTCCCAGCCTTGGTTAATAGTACTTAATTATAATAACGTTATTATTATATTCATTTTATAGACGAGCCGTCTTGTATTACCAATCAACAACACGTTTATGGTGCGCATAAAGGAGAAACTGCATGGGTCAAATGTAAAGTCAACAGCAATCCTACCCCTACTTCATTCCGTTGGGCATTTAATAACTCCGTCTCTGGTTTAATCAACGTGGCTAATTCAGACAAAAGTTTAGCGACCATTAAATTCAAAGTCACTGATTTCGGTACACTTCTGTGTTGGGCAACCAACTCGTTAGCCACACAATCGCAGCCCTGCGTTTATCACATCGTACCGGCAGGTAAGTCGTGGGATAATTATTAGCGGGAAAAGAAAGGGAAGAGGGAGTCATATTGTTCCCCTATACATAATATAATTTCTAAAAAACACAAACAAAATCCCGAAATTTAAAAAATAATGATAAGTGTACCGTACCTTTATCAATTTTTAAAAGTTGAAAAGAATAGGTCTTATCGTATCCTATATATTATTATATATTATATCAAAATAATGATATACAGATTTCAATATCTTACAACTTAGTAAAGATTTAATATTGGCTTTATAATAGTACCCATATTGTGTACAATACAAATATTATGCTTTTATTATGGTGAATATTTTTATTGATCTAAATTTTAGGTGTACCTAAATAATATATACAATAAATTATCATAGCTTGTATGTATAAACTTTATATATTGGATATTTTATCTTATCTATGAGAAATTTTTAAACAATATATTTTTAAAGTGTACATTTTACACGTAAACGTAATCTTGTATACAACATAAATATTATGATAACATTTCCCGAGTGTAAACGAAACAATTACGTATAGTAAACGGGTGTTAGCCTAAGAGTATGATATATTTCGTATTATCAATTGATTGAATATTTAAACATGTACCTAAGATAATGTTATAGGTATACAACTCGATTTTAAATTTGATATCATGTTGATCGTTTACTATTAAAATAAAAATAATATCTTATATGTACAGAGTGATCCATTCAAGTGGCTACGCTCGATGTTTCGAAAATTATTGACTTTTTTTTTTGACAATTTAAGAAACAAACAACTATAAAATGTTAAGTTTACATTATTTTTATGAGCAAACCTACTATCTACTTTCAAGTTTAAGCAGCGAGAGTAGTAGAGCATTATTTAAACGCCACTCGCCATGCCACTACATACATGTATTACGTACATACATTGTATATGATCCACTACTCTTCCCGTATCCAAACTTATGATAAAAGTTAAATATCACGTCAACGAGTTGGTGGAAATATTTCCTCGCCGTATTTTATTTGAACTCCATTTATGTATAGACTATTTAAATCACATAGATTACCATTTAAAAATCTAAAGTACGTAGTAATTTCACCCTCAAAAATAACATTAACGTAACATTGTATAGCTGCTTGTTTCAGTAAAAACAATTTTGAATGATTTCAATACTCTTTGAAATATCTAGTGGTGTAGCCACTCAAATTGATCAACCTGAATAATGTTGAATGGCAAAAACTAGTAAGTACCGAAAATTGGCACGAAAGATAAAACATGCGCGTAAAAAGAATAATGGGTTATAATAAATGATGGTTATTAATAATAACCTATCATTGTGACACGCAAAATAAATAAATAAAGCTCGACCATTAATAAAAAAGTGACGTTTGTGAATGTTATCCTCCCTCCTCCCATCACGGCCGAATCTTTCCTGACAAATTTTAAATTATAGCTCTTTAACAGTCAGTAAATGTAAGTTCATTCTCGGAATTTGTAAGTTAGTGCTAACTTAATATCAAACGAATTAAATTTTGGGTGGCAGACCATTATGTGTAATATAAACACTAAATAGCAAACAGAAAGACAAAAACATATATTCATATAAATAGAAACTTAAATAGACGGTTCGAATAATACTGTTAGATAACTGAGTTTCGAAGTAAGAATGTAAGATAAAAGAAGTGAAAATATTTGTGAACAAATACTGGGTTTTTCTCTATAAAAAAATAGAGAAGGGATCGCCGTTATTAGTAAACGGTTATTTTTCTACATATGAACAAGAACAAAAAAAAATCCTACGTAACGATATGGACCTTTGAAAATATTATTATTATATATCATTATTATTTATTACTTTTTCATGTAATACAAATTTAGTAGATATTTCGGCCAAATTAAAGTCTTTTAATAATATAATAATTTCTTGCGCACTTAATTTTGAAATAATACAAACTTAATACAATACTTAAAAAATAATTTCTTTAGTGGAGCCAATTTACAAACTCCGGGAACGAAGTTACATTTATTAAAAATCCATAGCTTACAACCTAACTCGCCCAATAACTTAGGACTAACTAACAAATTCCGGGAATGAACTTACATTTACTAACAATTAAAGGTTTATAACATACAATTTGTCTGGAATAATTCGGCCGTGATGGTGGGCTAACTTCACAGACGTAGAAATAAGGTAAACATTTCCAATAAACGAAACGAGCATCACTATTATACCAAAAGAATTTCGATAATATTATTATAACATTCGTGTTAATTTTCTAACAAAACATAATGAGTGAACGCGACATAACGCTAAAATCGATGTATCCAGAATACCAAAATAAAATTACCAAAAAAATGATCACTTCCAATACATCGTATCTTCGTGGGACACCTGTATATATAGATAACACATTTTGACATTGTATAAACTTTTCTTGCGATTTAAGGTATCTATCTAGTACCTATTTATTCTAAAATCTGACCAGAAATAAAATTAATAATTGTGAAGAGTTAATTTTGAGAGTTTCTTTGAAAAACAATTTACCTGTGTCCCTGCAAGACTGCGCTCAACATAATTATGTAGTATATAGGTATCAATATGAAGTAATATTGATTTAAAACTTTAAAATATCTAGTATTTTAAAACATTTTTCAATCAACTTAATCAACTTACTACTTCATACGTAATAATATTTTATTTTATTTCCATTGGTAGAGTTGAGATAACTTTATGGGTTCGCTTCTTAATAATTTTATTATAATCATCAAATAATTTTCCATTTTCCATCATCTAACTAGACAATTTTGTAATGTCGATATTAGAAAACTATTTGAATGATGATAACCAATATTATATAGAATACCTCAATAGCAACTATACAGTAATATCATCTTTACTGAACATTTATTTTACCAAAGTGCGTAATGTGTAGATTTTCATTTTTATTTTAAAAATATATTACACTGGATAATAATATTATTCAATCCTAATAATGTAAAAGACAACTTGATGTCACGATCAATTTATTTAAAACAATTAAATTAGTTTTTAATTTTTACGAAAATAAACTTTAGGTAGGTAGTCATTTATTTTCGTATTCGAAAAAAATATGCATAATTTATTATCATGTCAACATTTCAGAACCATAATTATTATAATTTATAATAATATAATATCGTTTTAGAGATAATTCGGTTTTTGCCAGTTTATAGAAATATTTTTCAGTGGGTATATTATACAATATTGACTAATTCAAAACACTAACAATAACATACCTAGATACCTACTAACAATTAGTTGATTAAAAATTGATTCAATAACAGTTAAAGACAATTTATAAAGAATTTAACATTTAAGCAAGTAATTTCTCCGAAGTCCCACCCATAATGCAACTCATGGTGCAAACTACCTATGGTCCGTCGATTTTTTTAAAATTAAAACTCCGTAGGAAAAAACAGGAAATAGAATTAATACACATAACTTTCGAAATTACATTACATTAAATAGGATCTAAGTCATACATTCTAAGGAATAAGTAAAATGGAGGGTCCAGAAGAGATACTATAAGCAAGTGCCACCTCCGTTACAAAAAAAAAAAATGTACTTTATTTACTATAGTTGTATATATATCATGTATATTATATTACCAATGTTTTATTTCGAGACAAAATTTAAATACAACAAAAAATTGAATATGACAAAAATCTATAAAAAAAAATTTTAAAAAATAATAAATCTTTCGAACAAAAAAGTAAACAATTACAGTCTAACCCCCAGAGTGTCTTGACTGTAAATAAATGTTGTATCCGTCTTTGGATAAGTACTGTTAAGTCCTGGGTTTAGTTTGTTTGTTTATTTATTTTTGTCTTTAATTGATAGGTAATAGACATACATTCCTACCTATGGCTAGTGGCGGTTATATCCCAGTTTTAGGGAGGGGGCGAATTTCAAGTCCACAGTTTCATAACTAAACCTTTCCTATTATCCTTGTTGAAAGTGTATCACTCTAATCAGTACAAAAAATATTCAAATGTCGATGGTTTCAGTTGAAAGAATTATCCATAACCTCCTAGCCCCCTCCCCCATTAGAAATTACTGAGCACGCTCATGTGCAAATCCTCCCAAATTTCAACGATTTGCGCATAGGCAAATTTAATATTCAATGCATTTATTTAAATATCAAAATATACCGATATAACTTTATCTATAACGACAAATGGGTAAGTACTAGACAGTAGTAATACATTTAGTAGTAGATAAATAAGACGTGACGAAATCCACCAATCGCTCTCCTCCCACGGATATTCGCCGCTGCCTAGAACCGAGACCAAACCTATTCCGGCTACAGCTACTGACAGCCGCACACTTAGATCCTGTTTACAGCGTGTTTGTGTGTCACAGGGAGACCGGATCCGCCGAGAAACTGTCTACCGGTGAACGTGACGAGCACTCGGTTTACGGTCGTCTGTGATCCCGGCTACGGAGGCGGACTGCCGCAACACTTTGAGTGCACCGTGGCTACGAGCGACCGGCCTGACGTGACCGAGGCCACCTACGACGGCCGTACCGGGCGCACGTATATTCAGGTGACCGGACTGCGGCCGTCCACGCGGTACGTGGCCAGCGTGTACGCGGCCAACGCGAAGGGATCGAGCGCCAATCACGTGAGCGTCTACGTGGAGACGGCTCCCAATCCCAAGGATCCGCGGGTGGCTGGTTCGTACATTCACATAATGACATAATGATAATTACTGTACTAGGTATTTTTGTACGATAACTATATTATTATCGAATTAATGAGTATTATACAATTATATAATATATTATTATTGCTATAAAGTTGTGATTTTTGAATTTGAAGCGCTGAGTGACCTTGGGGAAATTTAGCTTACAAAGGACTTGAAATTAAAAAAAAAAAGAAAACAAACACCGAAATTCAAAAATGTATTTTATAAGTGTTTAAAAAATGGTTGTTATTTCACTTGCTTGAAAAATTTTAAAACATAGTTCAAAACGGAGCTATTGAATTGGCTTCTAAATTCAGGTAATCGACGTTTTTACACATTGAATTGGCTCCCAAGATGTATGTATTGAATCGGCTCCCTCCTCAACATTTATTTTATAAATCCATTGGTTATAAAAATTGTTCGAAATAATAATTTAATTATATATTAAAATAATTTAAAATACAAATATTACATTTTATAGAACATCAAAATTGTTAAAATTTAGTAAATTTGAATCTTTTTTAATGCACTTTGAAGAGGTTTATGATAGACAAATTTAAAATTATTTACTATTAAAATTAATTCTTCCTATTCACTACTCATTTTTTCAACCGGATTAATTGTATACATATCTATAGAGGTACGAATTGCGACAAATTATGACGAACTACGACGAATCGCGATGAACTAGCAGTACTACGTTTAAAGATATCAGTGAAATTAGTAGTTAAATTATTTGACTACGATAGTTTAATGCATTATTGGATTAAAGATTAAATAATTTTCGGCAGTTATTTGGCACTGTGATACTAAAAATATTAAAGTCTCGTACTTTTTCCACTTTTATATTTATAGAACCACTTTATATTTAGCGAACCATTTGGTCGAAATCATTTTGGGAGCCAACTCAACGGTCACCATTTTAAAGCGGGAAAGTTTGTAATAAAGTAATTATCTACTAGGTTATGCCTAAGAGGTGGAATATGTGCCCACTCACTGAGTGCTACGACCACAGAACTAAGGTGGCTTAACATTTTTAAAGTTTTGTAGTGTAATATTTTTACAATAAACAAATGAATGAACATATAGATTTATAGCTTCTTGTTTTTTCGCTCATCAGTAAATTTTTCCGGCACCGAATGCCTACCTAAATAAATATTTTAACCTGGAAATTGAAAATATCAACAAAAAAAGCATAATGTAATAAATATTTCAAAACTGAGTTTTTTGTTAGTTGTTATTTTTTACATTGAATAATCTATACAATAAGCTAAAACAAAAATGAATTGTCTTCAAATTCAGAATCCCGACAGTCTGACACAGATATCTGGACAGTTGTAGTTACTATTATTATTAATATTACCTAAGTATTGTATGATATATCATCATCAAAGCAATTATAATATTATTAACTATTACATATTGTGGTATTTACCTAACGTTTCTCTATCGATCGACAAATTATGAAATTATTGCATGATTGGATAGTATACAGGATGATTCAATCTGACATCAAATCTGAGCAGTAACTAATTACAAAGTTACAAAAATTTTCTTGTAATTTGTAAATTATTGAATTTGTATTTTTTGTGCATGTACGAGAGTAAGTTAACGGGTTACTTTTTATTTGAAAAAAAGTTACTATTAGTTTTCATCATTTTGTCACCAGTATCTTGCAACTCAACCTCTATTTTTCTTGAGGATATCGACATGTACCTATCATAATGGACAAAAAATTACAATGTGATAACATTTTTATAACGTTCCGCTTCTAACATCAATTCAAGGATACTTTAAATAAAGTATAACAAAATTAAAAATATGTTTTATGTATATAATATTATACCTACCTATTGTATAGACCTAAACCCTCCCCCCGCCATTGAATGGTTACGCCATTGTATAAGTTATAACAGCTTAAAGTTTGAACCGGAAGAGTATTATCAATTTATCATGTAAAAATGGATATGAGGTAAATTACTCATCCCTACTCCTCCGATAAAAAATCTCGAACGATTCCATAATAACGATTGAGAAAACATAAATCAAATTCACTTAAAGTCCTCCGAGAAAATCAATGGTTCGTGATAAAAGAATCACTCTGTATAGTTAAACCGACGCGTGGCATAATGTTGAATACCCATTGCGCGCGGGTAACACAAATTAATTAGTCTCCTTTGAGAATAATAATAATATAATACCTGTAAACGTCATACTCGTATATTTTTTACTCCACTCCCAATCTAAAATTACAAACCGTCGATAATTATTCGATAATAATAATAATACATAATGCTTCTGTTCGACTACTGTAAAGCTATTTTCAACTATTATTTAATACCTACAAAACGATCACAAATGAATGTAATATTGATTTACCAGAAATTTTCCACGCAAACATTTAAAATACCGTTTCCTAAAACTTTTATACTTAATTCAGGCAGGTGCATTAACTGTAGAAATGGGACAGGTTCACGTTTTCTAATTTTTTAGGAGAGATTAAATAACTAGATAATATCTTGTGGTTTTTCAAATATATAAAACTCAACTTGATTAGAACAAAACAAATATAATTAGTTTTTTTTTTTTTATAAACAAAATTCTAAGGAGATGTCTACTTTCTGTTGTGAACTGTAACCGCTGAACGCTATTTTTAAATGTTTAGGCGGTTTTATATGTTTTCTTTCTGTGGTATACGATGTGATTATATTTGGTTATTTCAGTAAAAAATAATGATAAAATCAAAATTTTAAAATAGATTCTTTTATTTTGGTAAACGATTTCTAACAATACTATAAATCACATTAGCAAATCAATAAACTTTTAAGAACTATTTAGTATGATTTTCGCACAATATTTTTAAAAAATGCATTCTAGAAACAGTTTTCTTTGTATATTCTTCGAGTGCTTTAAATTTCAATAATTCAAAAAATATGTTTTTAAAATTCTATAAGTAATGAAGATAAATATTATGTACATTGCAGACTGTAGTTTATATACTTCAATATCAAACCCTGAATTCCAACATCCACCGACAGCACTGGTTATAGATTTATCATTATTATTACTAGGAGTTCTCAAGCAATAATATAGATAAAAATAGATTGTGTCGAAACCTTTTTCATTTTGGCAAAAACGATAGTTGGCAGAATCGAAAATCAAGTTTTTCGGCGAAAACGATGGACGCCCGTTTCAATAATAAAACAACTCTTAGCAAAAAACAAATACCGCAAATTGTTGTGCAATAAAAAAAAAAAAAACCCTAGTAACCCATCACTTATACTATGTTTACGAATGTTTGGTATGCCTGCCAACAATGTGAAATAAATATTCTCGTTGACAGTGTACCACGTTTATTTTCAATTGAACGCGCACTGATAAATTATTTTTAGGTGTTATAACACACACGCGGCACTTATCTAATAATACAACCTATTCGAGTCACGTAAATTTGCCATATCTATTTTTCCGTTACCCATCTACATATACTTTAATACACAATATATTTATTTGTATTTCATGTAAACTTTGCTCTTCGATTGTGGATTTTTAAGTCAAAATAAATATAAATATATGATTATAAGTTTTACTTATAACTACCTAATAGTTATTTTAATATTTCCAAATCATCAAATCTAATAATATTTAAGGGCATAACTTTATTTTGTTCACTTACAACTATTCTCGACTAACTATTTTGGAACAGAAATATCACATATTAAATTTTAACAAATTATTCATTTTTATATTTTGCCACGCGACTAGGATTTTTACTAATACCTATATTTCGTAAAATTTCCGTTTTTCCAACATTTTTTCCCAGTTATTATGAAAACCGATTGAAAAATCACAATAATAACCTCCCTAAACCAAGGAGATAAAATTTCCTTTCAGAAAATAAGCTACACTTAATACATAGGAGCAAGATTTCTGGTAGAAAAGTTTACTCAAAAATTCGAGGGTTATTTTTCGATTAAAATCGTCCGATTAAGCGATAGCTAGGTCTCAAAGTACACTTAAAATGCATTTGGTTTTTCCCTAGTTAGGAAAAAAATAAATAGCCCAAAAATGGCTTAAATTTTTTAAAAATTTCACCACGTCTAGAAAAAGCAAATATAAAGTTTCTATCCAAATTTCAAGTCTCTACGAATATTTTTAACTGAATTACAACAAATAACAAAATTAATAAAATAATAAAAGTATTAATTTTGTACATTTCCCATTTTTCTTACGCTTTATCCTGGTTTTTACCAGATATTATGAAAACCGCTTGGAAAATCAAAAAATGACCTCCTAAAAGTACAATTTGGACAACATTCCCTTTTAAAAATGGTGTCACGCGTATATATCTGAGCAAGATTTATATTCGAGTTTTCGTACTAAAATAATAAAAAATAAAAAAAATCTTAGTAAAACCAGTACATTCTTCGCTACACTCAGAATCTAAAATACGTTCATATGTTGAAAAGTTTTGAAGATACACAAAAAATATTCGGAGTAGGTTTCATTAAAAAAAACTCAAATTGTCCATTACTTAAAAATTAAAAATATTAAACCCCCACTCCCTTTAAAGGGGATTTTTCCATCATTTTTGGTGTACTTTCATATGACGCCGGCTTACCCTCCGGTACACATTGTATATATTATCAAACAATAAATATGTCAAAACCTAAATGACGAGGGTTAAACAGATAATTCCTAATGCAAAACCAACGTGGTATTTTCGAAATCACTAGATTTCCTGTTTAATAATCTGTTAAAGCAATAAAATCGACAACATCGCTCAGTAAAAATTTTTTGTTATAAAGAAAATTTATAATATTATAGTTTATATAAAAATGATCGAATATAAACACACTTTTAGATCATTTTTTTGGTGCATTATTTAGAATTTGTAGAACATAAAATAATTATTTGAGGGCATTACATTTCCAGCTCTAATAATAATTAAGTAATAACTGTTATTTGTCGTGCTCGATATGTAATATTATTATTACACCTATAATAATATTAATTATTGAATTAAATTGAATAATTAAATTTATATTTTTCACTCATATAGGAGATTCGACGAGTACAGCTTCGCGGTTTTCTGACGCAGCATACATAGGAATTTTTGTACTCGGGTGTTGTGTCGTGTTATTTTGCGCGCTGGCCGTGGTGTACGCCAAACGGCTGGTGGCCAGCGTCCGTGGACGATCAGTAATCCGGGAACAGCAAGCTGTCAGGAACCAAAACGGCGAAGAAATTCGATTTGCAGAGTCAAAGGGCGTTGAGGAACATCCAGTTGTTACAAGTCAGTAAAAATCTTAATCGATAGAAGCAAAAAACAGCGCGTGCGTCGTAGACGTGAAATATTCAATTTATAACAAAAAAAAAAAAACCTATCTCCGGAACCGTAAACACGAATCATCATGTCAATCCAAAAAGATTTTTTTTCGTATAGTTTTAAATTTTAAACACACCTAGTTTTGTAATTTAATACCACTGTCGACCTTGGTCGTTCTTTGGTCGATCGTTATAATCTATGCTTATATTATATAATAAACTATATACCTACATAACTAAAACGGAAATTTCAACGATATCGTTTTAATACTAAAATAATGAACAATGTAATATAAATAGTATATAGAATTTACCTAAGTTACTTACTCGAATTTTCTCCAATTCTGAAAAATTCGAAAATTACTTTTACCTTTTAAAGACCAACACAATGTTAAGACTTTTTCACTTAGACCGATACCCATTTAAGGGAAATTATTTTTGAAAAATATCTGTCATTTTTTATTTAGTTAATTCAGTTAAAATGCATAGTACGTTCTACATGTTTTTCTAAAAATAAACTCATACTTAAGTGTCCCAAAAAAACCCTTTTTCTGTAAAACAAGTCAAATTATTTCTGAAAACAGAAATAATTGGACTACCTACTGGAAGTGTATTTATTTATTTTACTCAAGCTTATTCGTCTGCATGTATAGAAAATTTCGAATTAACTTCAAACGCCTTTAATGAAATTTTCCCTTTCACTTTCTCTTTTTACTCGTTCGCTAAACGCGATTTCTGATATTACTCGTATCTGTTTTATCAAATGTCCCGACTAGCCTCTTCTCGGGAGGGAATATTACATTCGTTCAATAGAACACGTTTTCGTTTCTGCTTATAGTAATATATTATTATAGCTTGAGCAAAATATATTCACTAAAATTGAACGATCCCAAATAGTTAGAACCGTTCAAAGTAAATAACAACAATAACAATATTATACGAACGCAAATCAAACGAACTTCGCCACAGTTAAGATACAATAAACGATGTGTAAAGGTAAGGTTCTGTTTTACAAATTTGTATGATGTTCTTATTATAAAACATTAAAATAATAATAAATCATCGTATAGTCGGAAAACGACATAAAGCGTCAAACGAACCTCAGTTTACTCACCTAACTATACCTACCTACATGCAGATAAAATTCATATTATACGAGTATACCGATAGTTTTATGACGTTTCTTAAAATGTAATGTTTATTAATGTTTGTACATTTCTGTGTTTGATTCAAAAACTCGTTTGCCTCGTATTCAGGTATATTTGAAATATAAATTTCAACCGAAATATTGAACAAATATCTACTACACTTATATTAATACAATAAAAATTCTCAAACTATATATATTTATAGAAAATATAATTGTACGTATATATCATATTTAAGTGTATCCGATGATTTTTATGGATGAGAATGAGAAAGTTACCTGGTGTTTAACTCCGTACAACATATAAGTTATAAGCAAGCAAACTATAATATTATAATCAGCTCTTAGAAAAAAAAAAAAATCAAATAGTTTAATAAAAAAATGTACCGTTTTCCGTTTTTAATATTTTAAAAACTTACCTACGACTCTACGAATATACAAAAAACAAAAAATAAAATTGATCATATTTTTTAAAAAGCTTCCTTTATTGTTCCCTAAACAAAAGTAATAAGTCATCGTGTTCATTAAACTTGGGAGCAATAAAGATTAAAATAATTGTTCCATTTCGAGAACTTCCATTATTTACGACTCCAGTGAAAATAAAATATCAATTAAATAGTTTCAAAATAGAAATATATTAATGGACTGTAATTTGTATGATTATGATTTTTTTTAATTTTTTTTGTGTTGTCGACATTAATCTCTACGACTTGATAATAATATTAATGCGATACATTGCTGCTTACTACTGTGTGAAATATACAGAAGTGGACAAGTTCTTAGATACAATTCAAATTTGTATCGCAATACACAGTTTTTTTCGAACATCTTGTGTAGGTAATAGTTTTTAATGTAATAATATAATATGTATTAATAAACTAAATATTATATTATCCAATATCCAAATGCCTACTTGTTTTTAAGTATCTTGTTTCAAGGATGTATCCTTGGAGATACATTGTATAGTTCGAGTTCGTTAGTTAATTTCGAATTAAAAGGTATAAATATAAGTAGATAACTAATAAATAATATGATGAAATCAACCCATGGACACGGTATATAATGACTAAACATGTTGTAAATGCGGCAATCTAATAAACAGCTCCCGATATATGAAAATCGAGGCGTTATTGTGATATAATCAAATAACTCGCCGTATGTGTTTGACTTTGTTCAAAACGGCCCTTCGGTATGCATAAATAAACTAAAAACGAACGTCAACGGTTAAAAACATAATGTAACATTTTATCGAACTATACCTATATATTTATACATAACCAAACCTTATATACATATACGTAGATACCTACAAATAAGATTTCCTCATGCCATGTCGCCAGTTGCCAAATCGCGCAAACATCACCTGCGATCAGTTCATACAGAAACATTAGACACTACCTATTTGCAATGATAAGGGATTTGTTTCGAATTAGATTAAAGTCCATATTATAAATGAAACACGACCTTTAAAGTCCCATTCGAAGTTAGTCGGTGGAAATTATAGGTGTGCTATTTTCACTATACTAGACGATCATTATATTATTACAACAAAGTTCCGGTTACCTATCGAACGAGGAAAAAAGTGTAGCCCGGCCGTAATATTGTGTACTTAGTATTATTGTCCACGCATAAATTATTATTAATTGTATACCGCCAAAAATATGAAAGTTACTATAGTTATAAAAAAAAAAAAAAAACCACTCGATACGTAAGAATATTTATTAATATTTTCATCTGCAGACATTTAAATGAACCCTCTGTATCGAGTTATTATATTTACGTTATTCTGTTTTTTTTTTTTCGATTTAATTCTAAAATTAAAGTTTTAATTATTTCAATATCACATAATATTGATCTGCACGAAACCAATGAACCGATATTCGAGTTAACCAAAAACATTTGAAATACAAGACATTTTTAAATGACTAAATTTCATTTTTATACAGCTATGTTTTTTTGTTACATAATTTCATTATAAAAGTTAATATTTAAATATTAAATGTGCGCTTGTAAATAAATGATTCTATTTTATCACGCTGTACCGTTATAATGCTTCTAATTTAGCACAATAATGCATATGCAAAATTAATATTCCCATTTTAAATGCCCATCAAATAAAAAATTAATACCAAATAATTGTGATTATCACTTGTGTATCGTATGTTTTACAGAAGAAGATGATGAAATCCAGACGGAATCGAGAAAACAAAAAATGTCCGGAACTTTGCAAAATGGCCAATGTAACGAAATTACTTCGGGTCCGAAATATTCTGTATTAGCTGTACAAAATATTAACACTCCGCGTTCATCACTGGTTCGTACATTGAATGTGCATAAAATAAATCAAAATGTGCTTTCAAAAATAATATAATTTACCTGAATTCCGAATATTCAATATTGTTCATACATTTTAATATTTTACCTATGACTCGGGATTCAACATAAATGTGGGACCAAAATCTTTGTGATATTTGATTTGAACAATACAATAATTGTATTGCATTGTATTATTTTCTCACAATTATTGTGAGAAATATCCCTGTAAGAAATTCGTAAATATCTTATCGACATAATTAGTTTTTACCTATAAAAATATTAAAATTCAAAAATCGAAAATCCGGAGACACGCGGCTATACCTACTATACGAAATTCCGAGAAGTTATACGAATACTGCAGTTAAACAAAATGCACAGATTTTAAATTTTACCTGGGAACTAACTCCTGACGGCCAATTCTATATTGAAACAGAATAAAACCGAACTCGATGATTTATTAACCAACTTTATTATATTTAGCATATATCTACTACAACTGTGCACACCTAAAATCGATAAGAGGACGTTATACCCGCATCTACTGTCTCAGTCCAACTACCGGGTAACATGCAAAAATAATGCTTACGCAGTTTAATTTTGATTTTAGAGTAAAATTACTAATTATTAAATTTATAGAGAACATTATTTTGGAGGGAATGTCATGAGGATTTTCGAAGCATTCGAAATATACAGCTAGTTATAATAAATACAAAAACCTTCTTTCTTTGTTTTAAATAACTGTAACTTTTTTAATAGTTCATAATTTAAAAAACACCTATGAAATTCCCTCCAAAATATTGTTCTCTATAAATTTCATGATATGTACTTTTGCCCTAAAATCAAAACTACACTAGTCTTACTTAATCTACATAAGCATTGTTTTTGCATGTTACCCGGTAGTTGGACTGAGGACAATAGATAACGTCATTAGGTATTATGTATAGTGTGGGTATAACGTCCACTTAAGCAAAATTTGTCGTGTTAAAAAAACACATTTTGTTGACGGTTAAACCCAAGTTTGAATATAATTTTTAATAATTATGATCATGGTGGGATTAATTTTTAATTTTTTTTTTTTTTTTGCAGTTGGAAAGTCACATGAACGATGCAAATAATGTCCGGTTCGGAACACGAACGCAGACCAGCAATCAACAAAAGATATACGAATCGTTCGTAGTATATCCAAATCGCAAGTCTATTCCGATGCAGGATATGGTTTACACTCGAGTGGCTAAACCGTACACTGAAATAGAGAGCATTGTATAGATTATCATTATTCGTTTTATAGGTAATTATCTATTTCATTTATAAATAACACCACAGTGGCGTCATTTCAATATTTGTTGGACTGGCGCAAACTTACCAAATTTACACCTGAATTATAAAAGGAATTGTTTAACAAAACAAATTAAATCTTAGCTTTAATATTGGACCGTTACTCTTCATTTTATAGGTGTAGATACGAGTATCTCAGATTTTCATAATATCCGAACAAATAGACGCCCCACATATTTTCAAGGCATTTCAATTTTATTTTTTAGTCATCGTCGGAAATTAGAAAGATCGAAAATGTTACCACTTGATTACTTATCGCTGTTAGAGTATAAGAACAAAAGATATATACAAAATGTATCGATATTTGACCATTATTTTCCCAGGCCCAAAAGCCAGAAGTTGCAACCGAAATGTCGCTTAATTAAGAGGCTTTTAAGTTAAATTTGGACAAATGTCCCAGTCACCCTCCTCCAAACGACGCCACTGAACTCATGTAATTTAAGTGAAATGTTCTATGTGTCATTATGACACAGAACATTTGATTGTGTGTTAGTTACATTCCATAAATAATTATTATATTATAATATAAGTATTTAATTGAAAATATACGTAATACTCATACAAATTAAATACCTATATACCTTTATAATTTACGTCTATGAACCATATTGAACTTGTATTCTATTTTAAACATTTAATTTTAACGTCAATTATACAATTTTGAGTGCATCGTTTTATGTAATATTATATTATATATAAGTCAATATCTTCAAACTACGTTTGATTAGTTGACAGTAAAAGTATTAAAAACAGATTAACAAAAACAAAAAGCTTCCAAAAATATTGTACATTTTATTTAATTGTTTTTTTTTTTTTTTTTTTTTTTTTTTTGTAATATATATTATAACCTATATAATAATATGGTCGAAAGTCATTTATGGCATTTATCCATACAATTTAAATAATTATTAATTAATGTTTTTTAATTAATTGTATTCTATTAATTGTTTTGAAGTATAGGTATTTCCTCTATTATACGGGTATATAATTTGTACAGTTTTTTTTTTCTTTTTTTGTAAGTTATAATATGTATGGTTTTTCATACCCTTATAATACGATAAAACCTTTTTTCGACATCTGAAAGGTCTATAGATTTTGTTTTGTTACGTTAAAAAAAATATTTATTTAAAACGATTAAAATATATAATATATAAATCAGTTAGAGGGAAACATTTGCGAGATGAAAGGCAATATCATCACATGGATTTTTTTTATTTTTTTTTTAACCCGATTATATATATATATATATATGTAGGTATATGTACATATAAATATAATACAAAATGATTTGGTTGATAAAATTGCAGTGCCATTACATGATTATCGTATTTATTTTAGCTTTATTTTGCATCCCGTAAAAAAAGCAAAATCACTTACGGGCCCGCAGTTCCGGTATACTAGAAACTCGGTACCTTACCTATAGGTAATTCCAAAAACTTGACTACTCGGAAATTCTCTTCAATCCTACTAGTAATTTCTCATTTTATTTAATGCATTAACATTTTATTCGCGTCGTTTCAATGAAAAACCTTTATGGAGACAGCAAGTGATGTGCATTTGTGGCAGTTTGATTGGATAACATATATAATCTATGAAACCTTATTAGATATCAGATGAATGAAACAAAATTGCATACTTTCGACCAAATGCTAAATATTTAAATGAACACCTTAAAAATATTTAATATTTTAATGAACCCGAAAACTTGTAAATGTATTGCAAGTTTAGAAGGAAAAACGAATAAAAAATATTTATTGCCCTATCATCGACTCAAATAAATGATTGATCCAATAATTATTATGTTTGTTTTTTTTTTTATGATTAACCATAGCTAAACGATAATTCAGTGCTTCCAATTATTTTATTATTATTGAATTATGGAATTTGGTTTTAGTGTAAGGAGATGTGAGACAAAGCCCCCCGTAGATTAGGTTGGAAACTTGGAGTCAATCATTGCAAGGGACGCTATTTTTTTTTTTTTTTAATGTATCACAGTCCGCCTTCTTTTATTTGTTTAATTAAAACACTGGACATAACAGTGGCGTAGCAGGAGCTGAATCAAGGAAAGGTGGAGGACGGTTAAAAAATTGAATACACCACAGGTATAATACTATTGTATTTTAATACCTATAGCCGTGATTAAAATACCAGCATTAAAAATTCCAAGAAGGGATGATCCACTCATCCCCCATCTACATGCAAATAACTGTTCAGTTAAACAAAATTTTGAAAACGTGTAAATTAAAAATTGTATAATAAATTACAAAAATCTGATAATTATAATTAAAAGTGTGTTATAGTAATAATATAACTTATATAAAGTTATTCCTGCATTTAAGATGCTACTAGTGGGGATATGCATAATAGTAATGTAATATAATTTTAGTGAGGGTCATCGTGGTGTATTGCAAAAACTATTATAAACTATGACGATGAACAAGAAAAACTGTTCGAAAAATAAAAACAAATAATACATAGGTAGTAAATTTTTTTTTGAAATATGTTAGTAACGCGAACTGCGGGTTAAGATTAGTATATATATTTATATATTCATATTTTCATCCACATAGTTCTACTTTGTATACCTACCTACTCCGTGTGCATTACAAAAATTACATATTTTATCATTCAAATTTACAATAGTGCACCTGCGATGCTAAACAAAAAGTAATTGCTTTGCTGTATTCGAAAGAATATAATATTAATATCATTCGTTCGTATATTTAAAATGTGTGGACCATGCAAGTATAGTATTTATAAAAATAAAAACAAATACAACACACGTTGTGTAGGCAAATCATAAACCATAGATTTTTTTTTTTGTAATCGCATGTATAGAAGAATGGAATTTATACAGGGTTTTATAAAAAAAAAAAAAAAAAGTATTTTCAGAAAACTATATATCACCTAGGTACCTATCTACATTATGTATTAAATTCGCAGAGTATTTGGAAATGCTTAAAGACAATCATTTTGAGTGTTCGCTATATTATGTACAACAATTGTTTAGTAGATAACTCTTGGTGGAGTTACAGTTAAATAAACATACCTAATACACATGGCATAGTGTTAAACACAATTTTAACATTCTTTAACACGATAAATGCCAAAAAATAACCGACAATCAAATTATTATACATATATTGTCGTGTACACAGTTAGCAAAAATACATTTCCACAGAAACAAACTAATTGAGGCACCTAGAACACAAGGGGAAGAGGTAAAAATTAATTTTTTAAAAAGACATCTTAGGATAATGAGGACGGGTGTAGCCATTGTTATAGGTAATTTAATGTAGGTATACCTAAGCAATGATAAACCATCGCTAACGAAAAAACAATTCTGAGCGGAATTCAGTTAATAGTGATGCTTTGTCAACAATATATATGTCATATTATGATAAAATAATTAATTATGTTTTCTTTAATAATATTTTTTTAATATTTTACCAATTTTCCCGTTTTTCCTGTGTTTTTCCAGGTTTTCCCATGTGTTTCCCGGTTTTTCGCATTTGCTGAGAAAGCTCTTGGGAAACTCGAAAAATTACCTTCTTAAAATACCTCCCCCCACAGAGATTTCGTTTCAGAAAAGGTACTACACTTAAAAATCGGAGCAAGATCTCTGGTAAAAATATTGTCTTCAGAAAAAGAAAAAATAAATAAATAAACATCTTTGTAAAACCATAAGCTTTGTCGGTCCACTCAGAAACTAAAAATCTGATTTGAGAGCACAGCTGACCTAAAAATATTCCATTTTATTTTATTGTACAGAAATTTAGGAAAATTATTTATTATGTGCTGCCATCTAGTATCAAATACTAAATCTCACTAAAATAGTCTTCAAATGAAAATGTCGTAACATATTATGTATGACACTTGTGTCTCTTTACTGCCCAACTATCTGAACATTTTTTTTATTATTCGAATATAAGTGATAATATTAGAATATGGTATAATAATTAATATATTAAATAATTAAATGCAAATAACGTTAAACTTGATTATCCCGAAATCAATAAAATATCACCTATACCCTTTGTGATTTAGGCGCCTAAATTAGCTACTGAACTATTTGTTAAATATAGATAGGTAATAACATGATATCTCCATTCTACCTAGGTATATTATATAATATATCTAATACAAGGGTGGCCAACTTGCGGCTCGCGTCTTATTTACAAAAACCAAAATTTACTTATAATTATTATTAATTTTAATTTTTTTTTCGTATACATTTATAAAAAAAAATGTGTTTACTATATAGATATAAGGCTATAGAATACAGATTAACGAAAAATTATACATAATACATTACTATGAATAATATATAAAAAATTAAACGTTGAGCTAAATGGCATATCTCTTAAACGATTAGAATTTGAAAGTTAAGGAAAACTTCTATTTTTTTTCTATTAAAAATACTTTGATCGGTTCTAGTAATTGAAGAATTCGATTAAAATGTTATTTACCGATAACTATCTAACTAGACAATACCATGGGGCATCGTTAATGAATATCATTAGGAAGTTTTTAAACTGACGATGTGTATATAACTTACAATTTTTAAAACAACATCCATTACATGATCATATTTAAAATATTTAGCAATTAGGTGTTCTGTATGGGTAATACAATGAATAGGTATAAAATCTGAGAAATCAGTATCATTTCTTAAAAGCCCTATTAATCCATTTTTACTACCCACCATACTAGGAGCCCCATCAGTTGAAATGCTCATAGTTTTGTGTAAAGGAATTTCAGCTTTTCGTAGTGTTTCATCGAGTGCAATCTGTATGTCAATACCCCGAGCGGTTTCCTTTAATGAAATTAGATCTAACAACTCTTCTTTCACATTTGCATCACTCGTAACAAATTTGATATGTTTATTGGCTGTTAGCTATTTTTAATAGTTTTGTGTTATAAAATTACAAATTAGATCAAATTATATAAAATTATTAAATCTATTTACAAATGTTTTGGCTCTTGATATCATCGCCTTTATATATGTCGCTCGCGAACATATTCATGTTGGCCGCCCCTGCTATAGTATATAATATTTTAGTATAATCAAAATAAAAAAGACGTCCTAGGATAATGGGGACGAATGTAGCCATTGTTACAAGTAATTTAATGTACACCTGTAAGCAACGATTGCAAACGAAAAAACGATTATGAGCGCAGTTCAGTTGATTGTGACGCTTTGTCAACAATATGTATGCCATATTATGATAGAATAATTAAATAGGCATTATATGTTTTCTTTAATAATATTTTTTTAATATTGTACCAATTTTCGCAGTTTTTCCGTATATTTTCACGGTGGTTTTTCACATTTGCTGAGAAAACTCTTGGGAAACTCGACAAATTACCTGTTTTAAGTACCTCCCCAGTCAGGTTAAATATATAATTAACATTATTAATTTGATATAGAAATATAACTTTATCAAAAACAATTTGTTCGTAATATTTTACTACAACAGTTGTTTTAACATTTTCTTACTTATAAATATCAGACATACATTGACAATTAAGTGACGAATGAAACAGAAATTAAACTACCATGGGAGGCTTACAACAAACATTTTCATAATTTTTTTTTTTTATCATTATTATTATTATTATTTTAATGGAGTCTACAAACTGTACAGTTTTGTATAATAAATAGGTTTGATAAAAGAAAGAAAATATAATTAACAGTGAATCTAAAGATTAGAGAGGCTATTTTTCATATTAAAACTTGGAATAAACCATGGTTCTTAAGTACAATACAAAATAATTGGAATGACTATGACATCATAAATGTATAATTTGTTTTAATTCATTCAAAGTATTAAATTATTTCAAAATTAACACACAGCACAATTTATTTATTTTCAATTTTCAGTATTAAATGAAGTAGATGGTACAAAGTGAAGTAGATGGTACAAAGTTCTAAAAATATTTACCTACTTAAATTGTTGAGTACTGAATGTTATATTAAAAATTTCAAAAAGTATCTATTTTAGATGTATTTAAATTCATTCTGAGTATTTATTTTTGTTCTTAAAATTATTTTAAATATATTTCAAATACTTTCTGAATAGATATATTTGTATCTATAAAGATACCTTTGACTACAAGTAAACTGTTTACTGAAAGCGTTTTCACGAGTTAGTTACTGTAACTCACGATCTTAAAAGGACCGTGCTCTAACTCTTTCTAGTGAATTTAGTATTATAGATAATACCATCTATTCGAATTGATAGGTGTTTACTGATATTCGATAAATAAAAAATAACCTTGATAAACACATTTACACGTGATATTTGTGAATTTAAAAATTCGAATTTTCTATTATAAACAATTAATTGTCATATGAAATCTGAAAAACAAGTACATGGGCAAGAAAATAATTCGAAGTTGAAAATTCAAAAACAAGGTGAATTATGATTTGTGATATTGTTATCAAATATGTTGGTAACCAAAATTACGAATTTTTGATGATCTACTAATCGGAATATGTAACCGTACAAAAAGTCACTAAACTGTTTAGAATGCCGAAACATGATTGTATCACAGTATCAGTGCCCAACGCCGACAGACCAGATATGTTACGACGTTAATTTTATCAAAACTTTGAATGCCTGATTAATTAATCTAATTATTTTTATTATTATATTAATAATATTATATTATTTTTATATTGTTTTAATTTGTTATTATTTAAAAAAATGGGTTACAAATGTTTCATCTGTGGAGTTAAAAAGGAAAGTAATAATAATATTAAACTATACAAGTAAGTTAATTATTTAATTTGTCCATTTTGTATACAACAAATTTGACAATCTATTAATGACATAGGTTTCCAAATGATGATATTTTACATACCGAGTGGTTAAAGAAGTGTGGAATTAAAAAATCTTTATTGTCGTACAGAATTTGTAATATTCACTTTTCGCCTATAGTGATTAAACAAAATAGACTTTTAATGCCCCATGCTGTCCCGAGTCTACATCTGAGTACAAAAATTAATTTAACTTCCAATAACGACAACCTGTGTAGTCCGTAAGTAAATTTATTTGTCTATACCCAAACAGCTATCCTATTATAAAATATACACCAATGTTTTAGTAAAATTCATATAAATAATTAGGTACCCGTCAAATGAGGATGGTTCACCAGAAAATGTTCAACCTTCTACCAGCTCTGAATTAAAGTGTGTACCTACGTATTAATATATTTTTTTTTTTATATTAGGTACAATTTCATTTTAAATGTATGTATGTTTTGTAATTTTTAGTACATTATCTCCGCACACACATATCAAAAAACGACTTTCAATAAGTCATCCTAGATATTTCAATGATTTATCTGAAAAACATTTTGATACTCCGGAAAAAGTAAGAAGTAATCTTGCATTTGCAAAAAAACAATATAATGATATCAAAAAGAAATTTAAAATTGTACACGAACGCAATAAAAGATTGATCAAAAAGATAAAGGCTTATAAAGATGTAATTAAAAAAATATAAGGCAGAAACTTTTAATAAAATTGACTTCTGATTCAGTAATTTTAAAATAATTTGAATATATTATTGATTTGGTAAAATAAATAAATTTTTGTTATATACTAATAAGTGCAAAGTAATATATTTTACCTGATCTACTAGTCTCACTGTGATTTGTTTGTTAAATTTTACTCAACTCTTTCTTTCAAAAATCACTATTTAAATATTAAAAACAAAACAAATACATTAGAATTCATGTAAAGATTTTATTAATTACAATGCCTTAAAAATTGTGTATTATATTCTTGAATATAATTCTATTATATAGTCCCCCTCTATTGCTGTTCATATACAAAGCCTTAAAGCTATCCAAAATCGATTCCTTTGCTTTATTTCATACAAATATGACATCCATTGGTAACCTAATTTACAATATATACCCGTTGTTAATCAAATTAAATAATTTGACCAGTCAAACTGAAGGTGAAAAATGCCTGATTTGAAGTTTATATAAGATATTAAATGGTTATATAAACTGTTCTAAATCACTTTGTTGCTTTAATTTTAATGTCCCTCATTTGCAAAAACATTTTATATTCCACTTCAAAGAAAAAACTATGTACTTAGGTCACCTATAAATAGAAATAATAGAATGATGAAATTAACTAATGACATCCAGGTTGATATTTTTAAAAAGGCTAAATTTATTTGATCATAGTATTTCTCTTTAAATCTAACTATATATTTATATAAAGATGTTCACTATAGGTAACATAGAGAAATGATGTTCCCTTAATATTTCATGTTGCTACTATTAAAACTATGAACTCGCCAAGGAATAAAAATAAACTTGATAGAACTGGAAGAAATCAAATTATTCATTAAGGGTTTTATTATTGAGGATTCTTTACAGAACTAAACGATCAAATTGAAAACACAATATATGAGATTGCTGACAATTTTCTTAATTTCTCAGTTGTTCATAATTTTCTTAAGTATGAAAATTGTCTACATTTTTCTGATTTTATATCTGAAATAAAAAATTTGAAGTCTTAAGCATTTTCTTTTTTACCTGACTTAAGAGCCAAATAATCATTTGATTGTAGTTAGTAAAAATCTTTTATCTTTAAGTTTTCAGTATAAATTAAAATTCATTAAGATGTATTTTAAATTTTCATTATAGGTGCAATAATTAGTTATTAATTGCTATAGTTCTGAATATAGTATATTGTAAAATGAATGATAGTATTTTAAAATTTACTTTTAATTGTAAATTTTACTCAATACTTATACACTATAAAATAAATCTGTAACAAAAAAAATAATTTACCTTAAAAGAAATATTGCTTTTTTGGGATAAGGATACCCCTCGTGATATTTTGTGGTGTATTACAATTTTTAAACTTCTATATACACTATTGATAATAATAAGGTATTTATCAAATAATATTATATATCATACTTAAGATGAAAAGAAGCAAAATTATTTTTAGTCTTTTTTTTTATCATTTTATCAATTGTTACTCATTTGTTTCTGTTTATAAAATGACAAAATGCTGTACAGATCAGGACATAGGCGCAACTAGGAGGTGCTAGAGGGTCTTTAGCACTCCCAAAAATACCTAATATGCTTTTTTATAGTATAGACTAAATATTTGATCCATGTATTTCATAATTAATAAGCAGGACAAAATACTGATTACCTATAGATGACAATATATATGTGTATGAAAAATAAAGTTATACAAAAATTTGTAAATAAAACGTGTATTTACTTATTATAGGGATTGTTAAGACTATGACTCCAGTCACACATGAAAGCTCAATGATTATTTATTACAATTTGCAAGAATTTAAATATTGTAAATATTATATTCATATTGGTAATTAAAATTTCTGATCAATGGTCACACCAGATTCAAAATAATCAGTTATCGCTGTCTACTGGCTATAGAGTAAAAACAGGAAAACGTATGAAATGTAGGTATTGGTTAAAAATATTATGGCCTTTTTTTCCTGTGAACAACTTTTCTACCAGCAATTTTACTCCAATTTAAAATGATAACACTTTTTCTAAAAATGAATCTTACTGGGAAGATACTTTATAGGGATCCTTTTTGATTTTCCCTGTAAATGTGAACAATGGGGGAAAAAACATGGGAAAACAGGAAAATTGGTATTTTAAACAAATATTATTAAAATTATATAATGCAATATATTATAATATAATTATATATTATATTTAATTATTGTACTATAATATGACATACATATTGTTGACAAAGCATCACAATCAACTGAACTGCGCTCAGAATCATTTTTTCGTTAGCAATGGTTTATCGTTGCTTACATTTATACATTAAACTAACCTATAACAGTGGTTGCACCCGTCCCCATTATCTTTGGACGTATTTTTAACTTTTAAGTTATGTATAAGAATGAATGCATGATGTATGCGTCATAGTATATATTGTGTAGATATATTACCTATATTTTTTTCTCTTGTAAATTTGTATAACCTAACATAACTATGTTGCTTATTTGTATCTGCCTAAATTTAAAACTGGATTTCATCAATGGATTTATGGTAATTAAAATATTTTTAAACTAATACTCTATTTATATAATTTTGAATATAGTCATTTGAAAATCAAAAGTAGGTACTTGGTCATTTCACCCTCAAAAATTATGGTAGGTAGTGAAACATTTTAGAACTAGTTTTTTCTTAAATGTTTTTAAATTTAAAAAAAAGGTAATTATCATCAAACGATTTATTTTTCTTAATGTAATATAAATAACCCCTTCTCCCCTCTGAGAAAATTTTCAGAAAGAAACTCCGAATAGACATGTCTATAATTTTTGCATCCCCCGTGTGATCTAATTACGCCCCTGTATACATTATTTACAATAAAATTAAAATTGAACAAAGGACCTTACTTTGTCCATTTTTAAAGGATAAATAAATACATTTATAAATTGTAACGTAATCGTTCGATACAAATTATTGTTTTATTATATTTTACATTCATTATTATTATTTCTCAAACCCTAAATAGATCTACAAATAAATGTATATTGTCAATAAAGATTTATCTATTCGGTTTATTAGTAAACCGAATAACTGAAACACCATATAATTGATTTTTGATATACTTAGGTACCAATATTACATTGGTATACCTACTGGTAGGTATTTCGCTTACTGCAATAATGTAGATTTATACAAGTTGTCAGATCACCATGTCTGAAAATAGACTGGATGACTGGATGAATAGACTAGTCAAAGCTATTACTAATATTAATAAAAAAATAAATAATAACAGCATTAATTGCTTAAACTTCTCCTATGAACATCCAGGAAAATCTAGTTAACAGAGTGGGCAAGTAGACCGAGATGAAATTTAAATGCATATTGACGAAAATATGTTTCTGAAGTTAAAATTGAACTACCAAAATCATTCATTAAAATAATTACAGATACAATTAATCCATTAATAAAATAATAAATAACTGCATGATGTAGCATTCAGATTGGTTAATTTCGAAACGTCTTTTTAAAAATTAAAAATAGTTAGGGGAGTAGTAAGGTTACTACTTTTACCAATATCTTTGTTTCGAGTCAATAACAAATCCATGTTCACAAAAAAATAATAATAATAAACGGTCCATTTTGATATAGTTATGCGACTATTATGACCACAATATTAAAATTAACATGAATATCGAGAGACCGTGTGCCGCGCGGCTGACCAATAAGGTGTGATAAAAAAGAAAAAATTGCAATTGTTTTACAAGTGAAGTGCTAACGTTTAGGTAATGTCAACATTGAAATAAGTAGGTATCTGGGTCGATGGACTTTTATAGAACACCAACTTCTCCCGAGAGAAACTCCGTTCATTTTAACTCCGGCAAGCGAAATAAAACCGGACTTCCACACAGTAAAGAACTCGGCGCGTGAAAATATTGCCTAGGTGCCTGTCTATCTACTATTAGCTATGTAAGTGTGTTCGAATTATTCAATGGTCCCACGTCTATACGTCATTAATAAATTGTCTGCCAATATCCCTGGTTTATGGTTATTGTTTTTGTTGTTGCCGTTATCACGACCGCTGTCGCGCTGCGATAACGTGGACAAATAATAACAATATTTGGCATCCATGTAACATTTGTAATATTATATTTTGTAATATCGTTGCTATGGTTTTGTAAATAATCGTACCGACTACAATGGGTATTACTGTGTTAGACGTAGACCTATATTAAGGTTAATAGGTACACGGTATTAAGTAAACCGGGAACGTCAGAGTTTAGAGCACGCCGCATCCTAAACATCAGGTCAAATATTTTAAATATTTTTTGTTTTTTTTTTTTCAAATACGATTTTACAGTTACTCGCCTAGAATCCCGAACCCTTAACCAATCAATCGACCATGGTGGTGGCCAATACAAACGATAACGCGTACACGCCGACCATCGTGGCCCAGATCCGTTACCTGTTACAATGGTTCCGCGAGTGGAGCGAAATGGAACGCGGCGATTTTTTACCGGTGTTGGTCCACGGATTTGGAGCGAACGGCGGCGCCATCAATGGTCTACTACCCATCATGGAGAGTCTGTGCAAAGAAGACGGTCGTCCTCTCAGCCTGTTTAAATGTCGCATCAAGTTGTTCACCGAATGGGTTCAAACATGGTCCGACGACGACAAAGAGAGTTTTCTGAGTGGCATTCGTTCTATTGACATGGATTTTGCCGAGCGATACCAACAAAAGGCCAGTGCCTACGTGGTCAGCAGCTCCGAGCATTGTAATGGAATTAACGGCGATCTAAACGTTGAAGAAGTGATTTAAAAGAAACTGTTGTACCAATTGTGCATACATTTTCTGTGATTTTAAAATATACTTAAAATTTTAACTCTCATTTATATTTCGGTAATGGATACTTATATTATTATATATTATTACATAGTTAGGTATTTTAAATTTCATCAATTCCGAAATAGGTGTTTACTATTTAATATTTATTCGAATATGTACTTATTAAATACTTACATATATTATTAGCTCTATAATTGTACTTGCATACCATATTTCTTCCCAAGAACTTTATAAATTTTATTGAAATTTGTTGAGAACTGCCAAATGATAATTAATTCTGTAATATTTGTTAAATGTATAATATACCTTGGTAAAAATCAACAAGTTATTTTATTTTAGTTATAAAATATAGTTAGTTAAATGTTGGTATGCTTTCTTTAAATAATAATAATTATACATTCCGTGTTTTTTATTATGTTATGATTAGTGCAATAAATTTATTTTTAATTTTCTTTTTATTTGATATTGTAATTAAAATAATTATTATAGGTACATACTCTATGTTGAAAATAATTTGATACAAATATTTTGAGTTTATGATACAATGATTATCTAACATAATAATTTATTCGATCAATATTATGATTTAAGATTAGCTTTTCTATCAAGCAGTATTACTAGTAATGTAACAGTATTATTGAATTTAATTACAAATTGTATTTAAATGTAATTTATAATATAATATGTCATGTTATAAACTTTAGGCTTATTATTAATTGTGTTGTGCAATCATATTTAAATTCCATGTCAAATTTGTACTTACTATTTTTTTTTTTTTTTTTTTTATTGAAGCTAATTAGATTAGGTACTTAAGCGTTAAGTCTATTTTACATGTATATTATAATATAATTTATTACATATAACCACATAAAAAGTTAAATTCATTTTGAAACAAATGTTTACTAAATGTATTATTATTATTATTATTATTATTATATAATATATATATTAATAATCATGATAATATATATATTTATGTATAGTGTTTGAAATGTTGAAAATAATATATAAGTTTATAACCCATAAATAAAATATTAAAATAATCAAATTATTATAATTTATACAATTATCATTGTATTGTAACATATTATATAAAACAAGAATAATTTTGAAAGTGTAAGACAAATGTAATTAATTCACAAATTAATTAAAGACTAATGCGTTTTAATAAAATGTTAATTTTTAACAAAAAGATCCATATTACCAATTAAGAACTGCTATACTACAGTAGGTATCACAAAACAAAATATACTATGGTATGTTTGTTTAGTTTATAATTTAGTTATTAACTTATTATTGTACACAATAAACGCAAGTATATTGCTAAATTAAACAAACTATATAGGTATGAAGCTGTAGCGTGTATTAAACGCGCTTGGTAATAATACAAGCATAAGATAAATAATTATTGTAATTCTATATAAATAAAGGGAATCTGTGTTTGTCCTTTATGCATTACATTAACAAAGGTTTCTGAAATAGTAAATCTGTGAAACTCTTCAATAGTCCCACTATCATTCACAAAAACCAGTTGTATAGTAGCTACTTTTGGTACAAATATACAATTTTTTTTAAATTTTGTTTTTGTGGGAGGGATACCTTATATATATGGAGAGAAAAAACAAATATTATTAGTTAACTGGGTTTTCATGGGCAAATTATAATTCTTACTGACACGGTTAAAACCAAAAAGGAATAAAGGTAAAAAAAATAAATACAAATTGGGGTGGAACAGCTTGTACTGGTAATAAATTCAATAAATGTGGTGAGTGTCATCAGTGACACTAATAATGTTAACATTACAAATTTTGCATATTCAAAGAAACCCATTGAAACATATACCAATTCAGAATTCTCTAAAGACATTATTTTAGTTTTCTTAGTTTACCTACACTATAGTTGTTATACTCAACTAAATAAAACAGAGAAAGTAGATACCTACATACTGCACACTACTAATGCAAAAGTTGATATAAAATAATAACAGAAAACTAACCGAGTTATTCTAACGCCCAACTTTGAAATTTCAACTTGAAAATTATGTCACAAATTAATTTAATACTATTTTATTTTTTATACATATAAAAATAAATTCATGCTTATCTAAAAATTCAATAAATAATGGTTTGAAATCTATAAAATAGTAGGTAAGTAGTTACCTATGAATTTTTTTATGTCACAACCCCCCCCCCTCGACTCAAATTGCCTTAAGCACCAAAAGAGCTTGCTAGGACTAATATTTTAAATTGAAATTGATTTCATGATTTGGATAATGAATTTGTTTTATTAATGCAACATTAGGTAGGTAACAAAACACTATACAGGTTATAAATAAGCAATAAAAACAAAAATAAAAAATTTGCTACGATTAATGTTATGTAGGCAAGATTCTTTCTTGTACCTACACATACAACAAAACACAAAAAGCTAGTTCAAGACCTTCGGTTATTGATGTTTTAACATCAGCAACTTTACTCTAGAACTCTGTAGCTGGCTTTACTGACTGGACGACAAGGGAATGTAACTGAACAAATTCCCTTAAGGGAGACTGCAGGAATATTGCAAACATCTAAGTAAGAACTGGTATACTGGTCAACTTCTACTACTTTCAATTGTATGGTACTAAAACCAATGGATAAATAAACTTGTTAGCTATATTATATAAAAGGCTCAGATTTTTTTTAAAAATATTGTTTGTGATTGGTATTCCTCCTAGGTAGGACGAATATACTTATTAATATATTTATCATAATATATTAGGTAAAATTAGGTAGATACAAGTAAAAATATAGACAGAAAATTTTTTTTAAAAACTCAATTTAATAATGATTTAAATTTAAAATTGTTATCATAAATCATTAAGCGCTTGGAAGGTTTGTTTTTGATAAGCGTTTTAAGATCAAATTTCATGAAAATCGAAGAAATTACTGCATTTCAAAATAGGTACCTCTATTACCTCTATACCTATGTCTTACTGAACTTCGCTCCGAATCGATTTTCGATTTCTCACCTGAAACAGTGGCTGCATGCACCCGTTCTCAGTGTCAACTTTTTGTGTTAATTATTGATAGGTATTTAATATAATACAAACGAAAACTAAGAAAATAATACTTAATAAACAACAAAAAAAAAACAAAATTTAAAAATAAATTTGTTTCTCATTAAGTTGGTACCGATATGGTAATAGTAGAATTGTATGCTCCTTTGCACTTCTTTGCGGTTACATACCTATTCGTGCATTATCTATCGCTAATAGTATTTACCTATTACCTACTATTGCTATATCATTTAACCACTGCGATTCGGGAAACGATTGATTGTTGATTTGAAAAGAAAGTGCTATCAGAATTAAGCTATAATAATATTAATAATGGGAAAACAAAAAAAATATGTATTAGTCTACATATATTCTCAGTTATTTATGGTAACATTACTTACTTACTTACTTACTTACTTACTATAATTTATACTAACAAATTATGACATTTATATTTCAACATAATTCCATTAGATTCCTTGTCAAATTATCGGCGACGTCCTGAAAATGAAACTAAATTTCAATCTATTGCTGTCAACTACATAAGACATGCGCCTACTCACAGATGTGGTAAAGAAGGAAAAAAAAATTTGAGAACTCAACTTTTTTTTAGTTATAGCTATTATCTCAAGTTAGGTTATACTTATAAGTATTGCCAGTTTTGTTTATCCAGTTTAAATTTTTTTTTAAGTTCCTACTTTGGTGAGAAATCAATTGTTTTATTTAATATTAAATCTAAAAGAAAATGTCGTTAAAACAATTAATATTGTCAACATGCATGTTAAAATATCATAATTATCTTTATATATATATATATATATATCTTCAGTCCGCGTGTGTGTCACTGAACTCCTAAACGGCTGGGCCGTTTTTTATGTGTGTTTTAGTGGGGTCCCTGGATGGTTTAGATACACAATTTGATCACTCGTTCAAATAAAGTACCTACCTACTTATTGTGTTATATTTTGATAAACTCGTTTGTGTTTAATAATTTTTATGTGTTGTAACTATAATGGTTACCCAAGGTTTTCTATCTTTCTGTAATACTATTTGAAAATTCCCTTGTGATTTGACATCTATATCTATATATATATATATATATATATATGTATATTACTCAACTACAATCAGTACTTGGGTAGTAGAAAATTTGCATTATACAACTACCAAGAGCTGGAAGAGGGGAAACTGGGCAATGAGGGAGCGTCATGTAAAATAGCTCATTAACAAATCCATTGTATATATTACAAATTTAAAAACACCAAATGAGTTATTACATTCAAAAAGTAAACTGGGTTTGTTGGTATAATTATTTTTCTAACAAAGCGTTTTGATAATGTTATAAAAAAAAAAAAATGGGAGCCTTGACTTTTTATTATCCTATGCAGTTTCACTTGATCATCTTGAAATGTCCTTTTTCATCAAGTAGGGTAAAGGGTGGATTTAATTACAACCTAACGGTATCTAAATTTGAAGTTTCATATAAACGTCTTATTATACATAGACACATAGGTACTTAATGAAATTAAAGTAGGTACATCTCACTTTTCAGATTGTGAACCTCAAGATCTGACTCCAATTTTTATTTGTAACTTCGTCTAAACAAAAGCCGGACAACTTCGCACGTGAGTGCAGCCACTGTTGTAGATGAGAAGTTGGGAAGGTAGTGGAGGAGAAATTGTATGTAAATCTGTAACCAACAATAAACCATTGCTAACGAAAAAACGGTTCTGAGCGATGTTCAGTTGATTGTGTTGCTTTGTCAACAATATATATGTCACATTATGGTAAAATAATTACATAGGTAGGCATTATATAATCTCTTTAATAATATTTGCTTAATATCGTAGGTATCTATATTTTCCTTTTTTTTCTACGGTTTTCCAGGTTTCCGCATGTTTTTTTTTTCCATTTATTGGGAAAAATCCTGGGAAAATCTCGACATATGCCATCTCTGAAGTACTTACTTTCCCAGTCAAATTTCTTTTTAGAAAAAGTGCTATCCGGAGCAAAATTGTTAGTAGAAAATTTGTCCACAGAATAAAAAATACCGTAATATTTTATGTATTTTAAAAACGAAATATTTGAACTCTATTTACATTTATTATACTGTCAAACTTATTTATTTATAATAATTATAATGATTACATTTTAATAAATCGGTCTATACATTTTGTTTTCTAATTATTAATTATTAATTCTTATGGTTTTCAGTTTAATAATGTGTGAGTGTAGTAGATTTGATTCAGCAAATTCTATGTTATTAAAAAGTCAAGAAATTTTGATTTATAGTTTTATCAGATTTTTGAGTTATTACCGCTAGTGGTTTTTCAGTCTTATTGGTAATAGTGAAAATTTTATTTTAATACCCAATACTGATGAGATACTAATGATTGGGCCGAAAATGTCAAAATTTTAAAATTGGTCAGGGAAATGTTCGTTTCATAGTCTGCGTCAGATAAATTGACACGACAGTGGTGACGTAAATAAAGTACGGAGTCTTCCGTATTTGTATCGTTGACCAATATCGTTTTTATTTGAAAATATGAAAATAAAAAATCTATTTTTGAACTTAACTCGGGTTAAAAAGTTAATAATTAATTATGGTTAGTATTTAACTTAGTTCAATCAGTAGACAATTTTTATTTAAAATTTTTGCTCAGCCTTGATAACAGTACCTAAGTATGAAAGGTAAGTTTTGATTATACCAATAGATTAAGAAATTAAAAAACACACATCTTAGAAGAAAAAATGTTGAAAATGTTAAATTCTAACTAAGAAATACACGAAACGGAAAACCCCGAACTTCATAAAGTTTTCCCCCATAACTTCCAAACGAAATTCGTTCGCATTTTTTTTTTTATATTCTTAATGTACACCCAAAAATACACATTTTGAAAAATAAAAACCCAAAAAATCGAGTGGGAGCTAAACAAAAATTAAGGCGATATATATTGTTAATCGTGGTTTGTATAAAAAACTATTTTAAAATTATTTTACGTGGAAAACTAATCTTGATCATTGATTTACATCATAAATAATCAAATAATCAGTGTCTTGACGAATAATATTCTTGATAATATTAGATAGTGCGTTGATAATAATTGTTTATCAAAATATGATATTGGGTCATTCAACTCACTTAAATACTAAAGTTCTACTAGCTAATAATTATGATTTTTAAGTGTTAATATGTACAGAGAAGCATTGTGTTGTACATTTATATTATAATATATACTGACATACTGTGCAACTGACCAAATATATTAGCATATTATTTAACATACTCTTTAATTTTGCTGTCCAAAGTTGTTGAACAGATAAATTTCTAAGTTATACATTTAAACATTAATACCTACTTGTATTACTTATATTTTTATCTATTGTATTATATATAAACGCTTATAAAGGTAATTTTATGAAATATTGTAATTCCTATATTTATATTAGTTTACTTATACAGTACTCGCAATAAGTCACCAAAAAGATAGTATTAGTTTATTTAGTAATCTATTTAGTAATTGCTTAGCTTATATTGTATTTAGTAACTGTAGACTTTTGCTGGAATATTTTATTTTCTCCAATAATAATGATTATACATACTAATTGTTTTTTTTTAATGTTAGGAAATTAGGTATTTATTTTAAAAAGCTATTAATAATTTTTGTTCAATAGGATTACTTGTTTTAAAATAATTTTATCGGTACCTGACAATAATTACATGTTTTAAATTTGTTTACATGTAGTTGATAAACAATGGTACATGCAGAAGATAATGTTTTATACGGATCAGCCATTCCCAAATACCTATTAGATTCCAAATCTAACTTGAGTCAGTACTTTATTCGACTGCTCAGCGAACTTGGAAATAAGATTGCTCTGGTATATTGATTTTATAATAATTATAAATTTACCAACATTAATGTTTGGTTGTATTAAAAAATTATAACATGTAATCTATTTTAATTAAATTTATCTGTTTATTTACTACTAATATGTCTTTCTCTTACCAAATTACTCTAATTATTCTGTAATTGGCAGATTGATGTTCACGATGGATCATCTTTTACATTTAACAATATTTTGAATGCAAGTTTTAATATTGCTAGCTGGTTAAAATATGAATGTGGAATACAAAAATCTGATGTAGTTGGAATATTTAGTGAAAACACAATTTGGTATCCTTCAATAATATTGGCAGTATGGCATGTTGGAGGAGTCTGTGCACTATTCAATCCTATGTATAATACAAGTAAGTATCACTTAGATTAACTTATATAAAACTTGTGTAAGTACAATTAAAAATATTGTTTTTTATTAGATGAATTAGAACATTTACTAAATATTACTCAACCAAAATTAATGATTACTTCAAAAATGGGCTTCGACATTGTGAGAAATACTGCTAAACAGTTCAATTTTATTAAATACGTGTGTCCTATCAATATAATATGTAATGAACGTATGGCTTATGAAAAAAATAATTTTGTACCAACAAATTATATTAACAATCAAACTTCTGTAATACTATTTTCAAGTGGAACTACTGGTTTACCTAAAGGTGTACAATTATCTCACAAATCTATATACCTCTTGACTTCTATATTAAAGTTAGTATATCTATCTAATAATTATTGTTATAATATTTTACAATTATTTTGTATTATTTAAAGTAATAACATTAATCCATTTTCTAATGATTCTGATATTCTAATGGGCTTGGTGCCAATGTTTCATGGTTATGGATTTTTAGTCATCTGCATGACTATGTCAATTGGTTGCAAACTCGTAGTTCTTAAATATTTTGATGGAGACTTGTTTTTAAACTCTATTGAAGCTCAAAAAGTAATGAATTTAATTTTAATATAATTTTAAAATATTAATGGTAGATTTTTGTTTATTTTTCAATATAGATAACTGTTTTATTTGCTGTGCCACCATTAATGATTTTTCTCGCTAAACACCCCTTAATAGATAAATATAATTTATCAAGTATAAATGCAATATATAGTGGAGCTGCATCATTATCCCAAGATGTTCAAAATGATGTAGCTAAGAGAATAGGAAAAAATAAACATATAAAGGTTTTACAAGGATATGGAATGACTGAATTATCTATTCTGGTAACAATGCATGACAAAAATACAGAAGCATCTGTCAATGGATCTGTTGGTAAATTGATTGATGGCATGGCTGGAAAGGTAAGCTTAATTTATAATAAATTTTAAATGTATCTAAATTTAATTTTTATTTAATGTTGGTAGGTGATAGATTTAGACAATGGCCAACCTCTAGGAATAAATAAAAGTGGTGAACTATGTTTCAAAGGACCAATGTTAATGAAAAGTTATTATAAAAATCCTGAAGAAACCACCGCGACGATTGATGCAGAAGGCTGGCTCCATACAGGGGATATAGGATATTATGATAGTGATTATAATTTTTATATTATTGATAGACTCAAAGAACTCATAAAGTATAATGGATATCAGGTAAAATAAAAATAAAAATGTTTTCTCAGAAATCAACAGTTTGGTGGTATTAATATTTATTTTTTTCTTATTGTATTGTAGGTTGCCCCAGCAGAATTAGAAGCATTGCTGTTAACTCATCCTGATATTGAAGACGCTGCTGTAATAGGACTCCCGAATATCAGTGCTGGAGAATTACCAATGGCATTCATAGTTAAATCTCAAAATTCTACTCTTAGTGAGGAAGATGTTGTACTTTTTGTGCACAGTTGAGTTTTTTTATTTGATTTTTTTCTATAAATAATCAATTCATTTGTTTAACTTAAAATTGTTTACATACCTATTAGGGCAAGTGTCAGCACAAAAACGTCTTAGAGGTGGTGTTCAATTTGTGAATAGTATACCCAAAAATCCAAGCGGTAAAATTTTAAGAAGAGTTCTTAAAAAATTAATTAACACTACATCAAAATTGTAAAATAAAAATGATAATTACTTCTACATTTTATATTTTTCCTTTATTTGTAATATACAATCTATATCTAAGAAGCACAATTAGTTAATATTTTAGGGTAGGATACTAACATTACTCTAACCTGCCCGGTTAGGGCAGGTTTCAAACATAAGTTTAGAACACCTAATATCACTAATGTCTATCTGTATAGATATAAATATGTAAAATATAAAATAATACTACTACATAGTAACTAGTACATAGTTACAGTAGTTTATTTGATTGACAAGGAGATATACAGGGTGTATCACATAGATCTGACACCCTAAATAACTTTAGTTCTGATAAAATATATTTCTTGTAATAATTTCTCTATTTTGTATATATTTTTTTTTATATATATAGAGGGATCATAGATCAATGCTTAAATAATTATCATAAGAAATAACTTAAAAATATTGAACAGAACCAAAGTTATTTCACATGTCAGATCATAGTGTTATAACCTGCATATCATAATATTATTATTAATTTAAATATAAATTTATATTATTAAAAATTAGCTATAACAATATAATTTATAAATTATAGAAATACCCTGTAAACTATTTACAAATTGAGATATTTAATCTATTTAGGTTTCGATACATAAGCATAATATACCAAATGCTTTCATAATTATAAATGAAATTATAGTTTATTGTTTAAAATATGATTAGAAACTAGGAACTTTGAAGATAGATCAGGTTTTCCTAACTTGATTATTAACCCATTATGTTCTTAAGTACCCATATGATAATGAAAAACTTATTTATTAAAATAATTGACCACTTGCTATCCTGGCGGTACCATATGTTAACATCAAATATTTCTTTATTGGGTTAAAATCTAAATAATAATTTTAATGGTTTTTATTTAAAAATAAATTTTAACCATAAGTACAAAAAGAGAAAAAATAGAATTAAAAAAATAAACATTAGACTTAATGGTTTAATTAGATGTATTGTTTTATAATTTAAATTTTAGACTTTTTTATATAAATGAATAAATAATAATAATAAATTCTTTAAATGGAATAATATACTGTTTAATTGTAAAAATTATAAAGTTACATTAAGTAGTGATGTTGGAATTATTAAACTATAATAATCATTTTCATGGCCACTAATGTTAATGAGTTCTTTAAAAATGTCTCCAGAATTTGGTTTTTTTGATATAACCATTAATTTGTTTTCACTCTGTCCATAACTTTTTGCCTTTAAATTATATCTCATGCAACTCCTAATACAAATAAAAAGTGATTAATAAATATTTAAATATATATATTAATTTATAATATATTATACGTGTGAACAATTTGACGTTCTTCTTTTGTCAGTTCAGTAGAAAAGGAAAGTTTCTGTTTTGAACTATTCACAAATGTATACAAGTGTTTTTGAAATTTTTTTTGAAAACGTTTTTCTTTAGCACTGTCTTCACTTGACAAATCTGTATTACCAAATCCAACATTTTTTGGATGTTTGATAATCCTATATAATATAAATATAAATAATAATTATTATTTTAATTAACACTAGTTCACTTAATTGGTATACAAATTGTCATCAAATTTACATATGAAATTAGTAGAAACACTAAAATAAATATAATATTTAGGCAACCATCTAGAAAGAATTTCTATTTGTGTAACAAATTATGTCAACCAAATATAAAAATAATTAAAAAAATATTGTATCTTACTGAATTGGATCAACACAACCTTGATTATGTTTGCCTAATCCAATACCATCATTCCAACCCATCAATTTTAATAGTTTATAGCCAACACCATTGTTTATCATTGTTGTATCAGTGGAAAGATCTGTTTCTGTATTAAAATCTACCAATTCATCTTTATCTATAATCATTTGCTGTTCTTTTGAGTTTTCATTCTTCAGCTAAAAATGTATAAAATTAAGAATATTAAATTATAAAATTAGAGAAATTAATGGTAGGATTATATACTTTTACCTTGATAGTAAAACAAATGGGTTTTAAATATTCATAGCAATTTTTGAAAACATCTTTGCGAGACAGTTTTTTCTTGGTCCCCATACCATTTATAATAAATTTATTTTGTATATAAAGTTCAGCTTTACTGTAAAAACAATACAAATTGTAAATTTGTAGTAATGAAATATTAAGATTTGTTTTATAATATAAATATTTATATATTTATATTATAACTTATGCTGAGTAATAAGACATTTTGGAAATAATTTTTGGCTGGAGATAGTAGTGTATCATAATGTAGACAGATAGGTGGTAACATCTGTAATCTTCCCATATAACTCATTTTTGCATGTTGCTAATTTTTATGACAAGTTTTATCTGTATATTCTAAAACCAGTTGATTACATAAATTGTAAAATATCACAAATGTTTTGAAAATTTTACCAATATTAGAAAAAGTAAATATAATTTTTAAGTCATAATTTCAAGTCTATGAATATTTTTAACTGAATAACAACAAAAAACAAAATTGGAAATATTAAAAGAATTATTTTCATATATTTTCCTGTTTTTTTTTCCAGTTTCCCTCCATTATTAAACAAACCTACATGGAAAATTAAAAATGAATAACTTACTAACTAGATTAAAAGCGCAACAAAAAAAGTCTCTTGTTGGTTTTTTTATTGGAACAATATTTCTGGTAAAAAACATTAAATGTACAAATTAAAAATAACGAAATCAGCAATGCCATAGAGTACCTTTAACATTTTTTCTCAATTATTATAAAAACCCCTTGAAAAATTAAAAAATGGTCAGTTTACTGAACCAACTACATAAAATATGCTTTGAGAAAATACTTTATACAGCAAAACAATATTTCTGGTAGAAAATTTGTTTACCTATAGAAAAAAACCACATAACATAGTTAAACTAATAGATTCATAGCTATTTTTCAAATCTTGGCAAAGCTGGAAAAGTAGGATAAAATGTATAAATTAAATTTCTATGAACAAAAGCAATGAAATTTGTGTGGTGTGGCTTTCTCTGTTTATACTATTTTTGGGAATGATTTTTTATAATTCAATAAAGTCTCATTAATAATTATTTTATTTATAGTCTAGTCGGTTTTAAAATGATAACGGGTACAAATAAATAGTACCAATGTTTCACACTTACACATACAATAACTGATAACAAAGACACCACTACAACTAGCAGTTGACAGCCCAAAATCATTAATTCACAAAAAAAAAAAAACATGGAGATAACCAGTAAAATATTTATGTCATTACAATTTAATAGTTTAACATTTTTGAAAAACTTATGTTTTCTCTTAGAAATGACAAGGACCTTTTGGCTGCATTTTGGATCTAGTTTCTCTTAGAGAAAGTTTAATTTTCCAGTTTTTTTTTTTAATAATAGAGCAAAACCAATATAAAAACTTAGAAAGAATGGGACAGTTATCAAAAATAATGATTTAATTATTTAAAATGTATTGTTTTATTGCAATTCAGTTAAAAACATACACTTGAAATTTGGAAAGAAAACTTATATTTGCCTTTCTAGAGTTGTAAAATTTTCAAAAAGTTTGAATCATTTTCAAGCTATTTATAGATACTTTAATTTTGCGAGTTACTTTGTTATTTGGTAGTTTTATTAATAGTTTAATTGTTTCAATTTGAACAAGATAACAAAATTATAATAAATAAGTTTACAAAATGTTCACTAAACCATTTTCATATCCATGGTCATTTTGGAAATATACAAACGAGTATGGTAGATATTTGGATAAATTTGTTTAATAAATGCTTAACCAATTTAATTTCAAACCGTTTTAACATCATCATATGAATGTACTTATAGTAAAACAAATACATTCCTTACTCACTACACTCAGGATTTTAAAAATTTCACAAAATAGGTATGCCAAAAACCTTAAAATTTCATACACTGAATTTTCCGCCACTTTAAAACAAATGAATATGTTACCTAACATTTAATTTTAAAAATTAATATAGAATAGTAATGTATTAGTTACAAATTAGATGGTGCAATTTGTTCGTATTTAATAACTGGTATAGCATAACCAGCATAAGAACATGAACGTTCTAAAATTTGAATAGGATCTTCAATATTATTTTCTATTATTATAAAACCGGGCAAAATATATTCAGGATGATATGGTGAATCGATGGGTTGTATGCTTGCAGCTTGATTATTTCCTGAAACTTTAAATACAAATATACTTTTTATTTACAAAAATCTACTCATAAAAATTACCTTCATCACTTGATGCTTTTACAAATTTAGTTTGAAATAATTTTTTGCGTCTTTCTCTCAAACCACCAACTAAACAATCAGATAGATTTTCAATAAGTTCCATAACCGGTTGATTATACCTTTAAAAATAGATAAATTAATTTGTTTTCTTTTATTAATATATATATATATACAAATATACATTATAATATTAACAATATTTGAACTTACTTGCATCCCATAAACTCAATATTGATAAAAGTTTGAGATAAACCTACTAAACGGTCTTCGGGATAGCTATGTTTGTACATTATTAAAAATTTACGTCTATATTCCCAATGTGTTTCGTTTTCATGTTCGCCCTTGTGCTTGTCAACATCCCAAGATGGATCGATATCCATTTTCTTTTAAATACCTAAACACTATAAAAAAAATAATAAATTATAACGATTAGATAATAGTTAGGTACCTATTTAAAAAGTAAGCATTAGAAATACAAAAATGCTTAACATAAAAATTGAAAAAAAAAAAAATTCATAATTGTATAAAAATGTGATAATATTTATGACTGAAAATAGTTTTTTCAAGTACAAGATTGAAAAGTCTGTGTGGACTAAATTAAGTGCCTACCTTGTAATGAATGACCTATCTAAAAATTATTGAATAGTCATTTGAAATAGAATTTGCACTTTGAAAATTCTATACCTAAAATAGTTTCATAAATGTATAGTAAATAAATACTTCATTTAAATAACATATTGTTTTTATTAAAAAAAAATCACCTGTTAAAATGCTCAGTTTTTTTTCTATATAATCGGATAAGACGCTCTTTTGTTCAGCAGATTACGATAACTTTTACTAATTGTGTGAATATAAAAATAGAAACACCTAACAGAAATTCGAAAAGTATTATCCTCTGTAGAAAATGCCGAATAAATGTTGGATTACGTGAACAAAACAGAAAAGTTTTTTGCCGAAACGCATTGTCAGAATGTTAGGCAAACAAATATAGTTAATTTTTTTAACACAATATAATAATAAAAATACATACATGAATTGTATAAATAATGAATTTCTTTTTTAATACAAAAAAAATATAATAATAAATTAAACTCGATATATTTTAATCGCTTAATTTTTCAATTCCCACATAAAACGCTTTCCCGATTAAAGTTTTGGGGGTTTCACTGTAGGTAGTGTAGATACCTATTTTACAAATCAGTTTTTAAAAGTGTCTACAAGGTTAGGTTTATATTAGTCAGTCAAGTTTTTTTGCATTAACGAGCTCAACGATACACTGTTGGAAATGTTGGAATAAAATATAATAATACTATTACATACCTTTCCAGTTTTCAATTATGGTTTAAATTTAAAAAATTCTTGATACCGGTAAAAACAGCGAACGGCAAACAATTGGCATTTTGTTTAAACCATTGAACATAACCAAACACAAAAATAGCGTTATCGTGTATCAGCAATTATTTTTCTTAACAATACATAATTATTGCTACCATATTATAACTGACGGAACCGTTTGGTTCACACTCATACACGGCTTTACGAAAACAGTGTGTCACGAAGCACCACGAACATGCGCACTAAAGCCGCGGTCACACAATAATGCTAAACCGTGTAGATCATGTACCATGGTACATGGTTCTATGGTATATTGTTGTGACCCAAACTTAACCGTTACCATTATAGGAGTTGTCCATAGAATATAGATGATTTTTATATTGTCTTTGGAGTTATCAAAATGAAATTTTAAATCGTGCATGGTCATATTACTAGATATTGTATACGCATTATTGTTATCACTTATCATTTCTGTAACTGATTTTGTTAAAAATTTTAAATAGGTACCTTCGGTGAAGTGAGGATTTATTATTCACAATAGCACAATACGGAGGACTATGTGTTGGAAAACCGTAAAGCTGAACACCATAATGTGTATTTAGAGTTAAATGTAACTTGTAAGGACAATCGTTACGAGGAGATTTTAAAACTAAAAATAATAAAACTAAAGAACCTACGTAAAACTGAATGTCTTTATGAGGAATTTATATTTCATAACTAGTAACCAGAATTATAATTTGTGGAACAGTCAGTGTTTAGAACTTACATAATAGTGATTTAAATTTTAAAGAAAATCAAATGCTTGGCATTATTTGTTTAGAAAAACAAAATGATTTATACAACAATTATAGATTTATGTTATAGTCTTAATAGCGCTACTCTCTTAATCCTTTCGTGATAATAGTTGAAATCTAGATACAGTTTTGATAAAATTGTACTTAAGTACTATGAAACTTTTCAAAAAATGATCATTGCATATTTTATTATTTTTTTTCAAAAAATAAAATATTCAGAGAAATTGTATTCTATAAAATCGACTGGTCGGGAAAAATGTCTACAGGAAATATTTCGGAAATTTTGATTGTTATTTGTATTGACAGATCCCATAAAAGAGCAGTATATTCACATACCTACCTGTTATTCAACAAAAAAATATTCCTACAAAATATAAATGTATTTTCTGAAATAAATTTGTCCAACATAGTTTTCATTCATATAGTTATTAGGTACTTAATTTGAACTTGCCATATAATGACCGTTCTTTGTTTTAGATGTTCAAACAGTGAACTATTTGGAGGAAAAGATATTCTAAAATATGTATTTCAAATGTGTTATGCACCTCTGCACAATACATTTTAAACTAGTATTTAGCAGAGCTGTTCTTCATGTGTCAATATTATCAAAATAATTATTGTTGAAATTAAAAAAATAATAATTTTTTTCAAAGAATGGGCAAAACTATGATTCTATTTATCATGACTGTATCAACATTCAACACTATCAACTATACTTATACTTTATATTATTCTAAGACCGTGCTTATACGTATGTTCAAACGTAAACTTACCAATGCTATCAACCTACAGTGACAGGCTTGGGTGTTCCGTCCATAATTTTATTATTTCCTGTCCGTGGTCTTATCAATTATCTCTACTACGAATTTAATAAATTATTGCATTATCAATTGTTTATTTTTGATAATATTACATTATTTAGTTTTGTTCAAAAAAGTTATTTAAATATATTTTTTTACTCCAGTGTAAAATATACACTACATATCGAATTATAATATTTTACATATATGTATTTTTAATTTATTTAAATTTGTTTCAAATAATTTATATTTTATAATATAATATTATTTAAAAAAATCTTTTATATATTAAGATTATTGGTAATAATCAATTTATATGTGTTATTAAGCTTTTCCGAATTATATACTAAGCTCAATACCATATTATAATAATCATTGTTTTAGTAAGTAGTTTTTATAAAGATAATAATTTTAAACTTACCAATGTATAATTTATGATCAAAACGTTTATAAAAGAATTTCAGTTAGATGGAAGACGACTTGCAACTTTTATTAGACAGTTTGAAGTCTACGGTAGAATGTTTATCTATGTCAGGTCAAAGTAATACTTGGGAGGTATGTGGTGGCTTAGATAGACTACACTCAATAATGATGAATATATTTAAACATGGATGTTTACCAACAAATTCAAATGTAAGTAGACACCTATAATAGTATAATATATTACTTAATCAAATGTATACTTAAATATAATTTTTTTAATTTATTAAAATTTTCTTTTAAATTAAAGTAAAAATATTTATATTATTTATTGATGTAAAATCATCATCACCCAAATTATTTAGGGATGGTTAGGTAAATAATGAATACAATTATATTCATCGAAAACATTCACATTAGTCTTAACGTTTGTTTATTTTTTGTATTGATATTTTAATTTAATAAAATAAATTCTCCTTAATGCTTGTATTTCAGTTGAGATTTAATTATTATTAAATTATTTTCTCACTTTCAAAATTAAATTTGGGATGAAAGAGAATCAAAAGAAGAATTCAATATATGTCAATACCGCCTTTTTAAAATGACTACGTAGATCATTTTTCTTTAGAATGTGTGGTTACCATAAATTAACTTATAAAAATATAAATATTTTTCATGTTTAAATCAAATTTATTAAGCATACCAATTGCTATTCTGATTGCATTTAAAAATAATTCAATTAAGTAATAATTTTTATTTATGTTTATTTATTTAGGATAATGATGCTGTTTGGTATTTTCTTGAAGGATTAAATTGGTTTCATCCTACAATAACATCCTTTATTACGCCTGATAAAAATGTGTGTCCTAAAAATGAACATTTAGATAAATTTTCATTATTGATTTATAAAAGGTAAGTACATTACAATTTCATTGTTCTGATGTAACAGATAGTATTATAATGTATTTTAAGTATACAATTTTTTTCGTTATGAATATACTTTATACTTTTAAAAACACACATCTTAGTAAAACTAATAGATTAATGTGTACATAATATTTGATTTTTTTTCCATAAAATTGTTTGATGATTGTAACAAAATATTTATTACAGTAGATCAGTGGTTCTTAACTAGTATTCCACGAAACGCATGTGTTCCATGAACTTAGAATAAGTGTTCCTTCATAATTTTAAAATCAGTTTTAAATAAAATCTATAAAGTAAACTAAATTTTTAGTTTCATTGTTTTAACATTTTAACTTTTATTGATTTCTAAAACTCAACAGTTAGGTTACGCATAGAATCATTTTAGGCTTTGTTGGTTTATTTTTGTGCTATTACTGTTTTGAACTATATATTATGTATTATTTAATACATTATAAATTTAAAAAATGTATATAAATACTGTTTTATTTTACTGCTGTATTCTGCAAAAATCATATAAAATGTTAATTGTTCTTGGCATTCAAAAAAGGTTAAGAACCACTACAGTAGGTAAATGATTTTTAGGAGAAAAACGTTAAGTTAATTCATAATAGACCATTAGATATATACATTGTATTTTTAGTAGCATTTTTTTATTTTCTATTGGTTTATTTAATCACACAGTTAAAAAATAAGTATAGGTAGGTACATTTCAATACTTTTGTTGTATAATGCATATTTTATAGTTTTCTAGTTTTAATAAAACTAAGCTCTCTACACATTTTTAATAAATTAATATTAAATACATTTTTTCATTCAAAATATTGGTTTATTATGTTAGATTAAGGTTACTAATTAACTTAATGTGATTGTGTTACAATTTTCTAGCCTTGAAAATCACACATTATCTGAAATACTTAGTTGGTTGTTGTCTGATAAAGATCATCTTAAAAAATATTATAAACCAGAAGCTTTTTTATGCCAAAAAGCATACACTGATGCAGTATTACTATGTTTACAAGTTGTTGAACTAAATCAACCATCCTTATTGTTAAAAATCGATCCAAAATTGGTAAGGAGTTTTTAATTAGATGCCTAATTAATTAATAGTTTATTAATCTTATTAATTAAACTGGATTTTTAGTATTTGAACTATTCATCAAAAAGTGAAAACTGTACTACTTTGCCAAAATCAACATATAAACAAACAAATATTGGATATGTTCAAAAATTAAAAAACCCTTTAAAGTTTAAGTTGGCTAATAATAATGATAGATACACTGGCATTGAATATAATAATGATTCATCAAAGTATAAAATCAAACATTTCTATAAAAGACAATGTCATAAAAGTTGGCCAGACATTTATAAAATATTTGATCGACCTAAACTCAAAAGATCAATGAGTTTTAACACGCTATTAACTGACTATACACCAGAGGACTATTTTGATTCAACACAGTTTGTGAAAAAGTCTTATATTTCACCTCCAGAGTTATTGAACATTGATTATGAACAACTTTTAAATGACAATGTTGATTTAAATGATAGTGATTTTTTAAATGAGAATAAATTAAACATAAGCCATAGTGATTTACCCAAACAAATAAATCATAGGTCGAAGTTGTTTACCCTCCCACTGAGAATCTTGGAAGAATCAGATCATGATGATGACACTCTAAGTATCATCTCTGATGAATCCAGAACATTAATACCCTATGACGAATTTCCATCTTCTAATTATATGCGAATGTCTGGATTAGTTCCTGAATATTTCCCTGGACAAGATTTATTCAGGTTTTTATCTTCTGGACAATTTGTTCAAGCTAATGCTGAACTTGATCGTGAAAATGCGCATTTTAAAATATCTGAAGCAATCATCAGTACTATCGAACAAGTTTGTATTTTAACTACCTAATGTTATTGTTTATTGCTTAATCTGTATTAGTGTTTCTATAAATAAGTATACACCTTGAAACTGATTTTGAAATTAATTACTACCGATTTTAAAATTTATTAAATCTAAGAACTTATCTAAGAATATTTTATATTTTGTAGTGAGGTTTTAACTTAGATCATATACTATGGATTTAGCTACAGTGAATTAGGTGTTTGATATGTGCATGCGCAATGTAACTTATTACATATGTATCATATCATTCATTCGGTTATTCATTGATAATTTTGCAAGGAGTTGCATCAAGCATGCTTACATCAAATACCTAATTCAGCAAAATTGTTTGTATTGATTTAATACACTGTGGCTCCATCTATAGTATATAATTAAAGATGTTAATTAAGTGCATTTATAGTGTAAAAATACATTTTTGCAAATTTTTCTACTGGTGGTACTTAAAAATATTTAAAATATTTTTCTAAAATTATAACATTTTTTTTTTATTTTCATATATATTTGAGAAAATTTTATAAAGTGAAAATGTTCTCACACTAATCTTGTACTTTCAGATAAAATGTAATCAAAAACTTAACTTTTCCGATAAACTAATTGAAGAGAGTGATGAAGAAATAAATCAATTGAAACAGAGAATCCGTTGGCGGAGACAAAAATTGGAGATTGAACAAATGAATACAGCCAGCTCATTCTCTGATTATTTAACTGAATGTAACTTTTATAAAATAAATAAATTACAATATTGATAACTACAATAAATTATACCTGTTAAAAACTTATTGATACTGAAAAATGTTCTGGTTGTTGGTGAACTTTTCTGTATAATTTCTCTTAATTTTTTAGCTACGCTCACAGACCAAACGATGAGTTCGCTGACATCTTCTTACTGTTCAACTACTTCTAGCCTTTCCACAACAACAGATGACATGGATGATTTTGAGTTAGACAGTGAGAGCAACTGTTCGGTGAACTCTTTGTTCTCAAATGTGGACCGCATCCAGTCACCCGGAGGATGTTCAATGGTTACAGCAGAGAGTGTTGCCCTGTCCTTAATCCGTCACATCACCAACAAAAATAATTGGTTAGTTGATGTCAATGTTCAATGGCTCATATCTGAAGCTGATGCTCCGCAACAGGTAGGCAAAGGCGAATTCAATATTAAAATTAGTATACTTGCATAAGGGGAAAAAAAACTTAACATCATTTGCTGTATAACATGTAATATTAACGCTATCATTGTTTTAGATCTTACCGTTGCCATCAAGTTGGCCTGTAAATCCAAAGGAACCAGAAGATCTGAAGGGTTCTTCCAAATTACGAGGGACTAATGATTGGGCACCCCCAAGACCTCAAATCATTTTTACCTGTCACCCATCTCCAATGTGCGTTCACAAAAACTGTTTTACAAAATGTATAATTATATTTGACCCTTAACTAGGCTTGATTAGTCAGCAATAAAGCACGGGGTGGAGGAGGGTTTAAATAACAGATAAGTGATTAAAACTAACAGCATGTGTACATTCATAAAAATATGAAATTAAATTGTATATGCTATAAGATAAATATAAACACAAATATGCAATTATTGTTTTCAAGAAATGGTTACATAATATTAAAAAAAGCTGATACTGTTGATGGGAAGGATGAATCTAAGAATTGGATAAGGAGGCTAAACAATTCACTTTCCATATCTGTTAAAAATGTATTTTTAAAATACAAATTATAGGTTATATAATTTAGTATAAGTACCTAAGTGCTGTTTTTAAAGTACCTACCTAATACTAATAGATTTCAGTCTTCCTACTCCCTCTCCTGTAACCAGCCTGGGCTGGGATGTGATTGTGTTGAAGATGAGAAGTTGGGAAACCAGTATACTTAGATGTATTTAATTTATGTTTGTATGCGCCATTAAATCATCGCTAACGAAAAACAATTTTGAGCAAAGTTGGATCAAATATGTTTTAAAATTTTCTTTAAAATTTTTCGTTAAAATTAAAAATTTAAATGATTATTAGGGCTCAATTAATATCAATCAATGCAAACTTATTGCATTCAAAAGAGCACTTCAAGTAAATATTATTACACCAAATGATAGATTTAATCTCCACCCTTTAACGGCTTTAACTTATTAAACACACATTTCTAGCGCTACACAAATTATTAACCCAAAGTTATTTTTTTTATATACATACAATTTTATTTAAATAAAATACATTTTTAAAAATAATTTGTATCATGTTATAAAATTATATCTATTAATTTAGTCATTAGACAGTAGAAATTTAAACCCTTCTACCATTTGGTCTAATAATATTTGCTTGTGTTTCTTTCAAGGCTTTTCTGACATTTTTAAGTGCTTTTTTGTTAAATTTAAGTGCAATAAGTCCTAAACCCTAATGATTATAAAAGAAACTACTACATCACGGGAAATTCTTTTTGAATATTAATTGAAGTTTTGATTAGGAACATGGAATGTGAATGCTGTAAATTTGCCCTATTTTGTTTTAATTTATTAAAATTAATGTGTAACATTTAGAAAAATATTGCATGCACATTAAATTTAATGCACCTTGAAAATATAGCACGATAAAAATTTCCTGTCACATGCATGATAAACCATGTGTTATGTTTTTAATCATTTTTGGTCTGTTAAAAGATTTTTATCAGCAAGAAAATAAAGAAAAAATAAATAAACTTGAACATTTCAAATGCCTGAAATTATTTTTAAAGTTACCAGAATGTTTTAAAAGAGCTAATATATCTTAGTACCTATTTTGTGATTATTATTGGTCTTTAAAATTATTTTTAACTAAATTACAAAAAATAAAATTAATTATCTACAATAATTTCGCTATTATGTACATTTTACAATTTTTAAGAAAACTATAAGTGAAATCAAAAAATGATAGAGTGAATAAAATAAAAATTGGAGCAAGATTTATGTAAAAATGTTATTGACAGACAAAAAAAAAACTCTTAGTAAAATCCATAATTTCTTGTTGCTCAGAATCTGCTTAAAAATATCACTAACTGATAATCCATAACATCTGCTCTCAAATAATTTGCATTTTGGCTAGTATAATGCCCAATAACCAATTAAGAATTTTTATTTTAAAGTGTACTTATACCTATTAACTAATAAAAGTTTTAAATTTTTTCTTTACAGCAGGAAAAAGCTAATGGAACATCAAAATTATAGGTGCGCGGGTTGTGCCATGAATGTGGCAGTGAAATATGCTTCAAAGTTTCGTTACTGCTTTTACTTGGGTCGGTACTTTTGCACGGGTTGCCACATAGATAAAAAGACAGTCATACCTGGTCGTATTATTGCCAAGTGGGACTTTTCAAAGTACATGCTATCAGACTTTTGTTATGCACATGACATTAAATATTTTTTTTCTCTTAACAGGTATCCAGTGTCAAGTTTCTCTTATGCCCTGCTTGAGCAAATAGGGTTTGATCCGCTCTTTGACATTGCAGATTTAAACTCAACACTATATAAACGTGCCCGTGCTTTGGATCAAGTCCGGTCATATCGGCTGCAACTATACTATATAAAGGATTTTATTATCACGTGCCGATACGCCAACAGGTAGCTTGATTGTTCATGATTTATTAATCAACCTATGTCCTTCAAGTATTTGGTTCAATACTGTACATACATTTTCTTCACTACCAATATTTTCATCCTCTACATCTTCCCATCCATCACCATTTCATGTTTATATAATTCTAATGACCTTTAAGCTCTTTTTATCTATCTAATATTTGATTTTCTTATTTTACCTTAGTCATACAAAGTATAGCTAAAAAATGAATAATAAAAAGTAATATAAATAAATAATAAAATACAAACATTTTTGTTTTAATTGGTTTGAGTTATTTGGTTATTAGGTTTTAAAAAAAATTGTTAAATAATTTTCACATATTGTATTTTATTTGTGCCTAAAATAATTTGAAACTTTATTAACTTTTATGTGTCATTTTCTGTACTAATGAAGTATGTTTAAATATGGCCAGATTAAAAAAATTATTGGACGATCTCGAAGCTCATATAATACTCAAACCAGACTTGTATTCAATCCAAAATATGCTGGATGTCAAGAATGGAGAACTTAGTAAAAAACTAAAAAATATAATTATCACCTGTAAAATGCACATTACCAATTGCCAGGTTACCTATATTTATACATTTTTTTTGCTAAAATAAATTTTGATTTTTTAGTATTTTAAAGTTTTTTTTCATGTAATAAATCCTAGGTTCACTATGGTTATAGGTTTGCATTATGATTATCTCCATTTTATATTTTATTTTATCTAAAAATAAAAATTGTTTTTATAAAATTCAAGATAGCCATTTTCTCATTAACAACATTATTTTTCATAGATGAATCAATTGATATTATTTAGTAGTGGAAATAAAAACAATTTAAACTATCAAATTGTAGAAAATAATAATTCATTATTATTAAATATTTGTCACACTAATTTTTTTTTAACAAATTTAATGAAATGGTTTTCTTGGATTTTATAAAAACAATTTTTTATTTTTATTAAAATAATATATAAATTTATATAATAAAGGAATATTAGTGGAAAATCTAGTAATTATTACAAGAAAAAGTACTTAAAAATATTAAATAGAACAAAAGTTATTTCAAATATCAGATGTATATTATGAAAAAATATTGTTATTAACAATTAGTTATGTGTTGTTGTATAGTTGTGCCAAGCAAGAGGCTTTATTTGTGAGATGTGTACCAGTGAAGAAATACTTTTCCCTTGGGACTTCACACTGGTTACTAGATGTGTGGACTGTGGGACATGTTACCATAAGAAATGTTTCAACTCTCGTAAAGTGTCCATATGCCCCCGGTGCCCACGGATGGCCATGTTCAAAAGAGCAGACCGTGATAAGGATTCTCAAAGCCCTTGTACAGTCCCCAACTAGTTGAAGGATGTTCATTAACCAAGGAATAAATATAGTCCTTGTATTCAATTGTATTCAATCAACATTATTACCCACACATACCTACCCGATATTGAATAATTTATTCAATATTTTAATTACCTGATAGTTAGTATTTTATTTTTTTTTTTTTTTGTTTATTTTATGCTATTGATACTGTTTATTATGATCTACACAACTTATTATTTATTATGTATCATGTAACAATTCTTTAATTTTTTTATCCCTTTTTAAGCTTTACAAAATTAATACTGGGAACCAATATTATAAATAATTTAATGTGCCTATGTCATGTGGAGTCAATAGGAAATTGTGTTCCATCTAAAAAATAGTATAAGAAACTTAAAAGTCCAATGGGAGATTTGACTAAAACAATCAATTGTATCAAGAATTTATCTACCTATATGTAAAATGACTATAAATGTAAAACATACTCAATACAGTTACGAATTATTAAAAAATAAAATAAAAATAGATTTCATGTATACAAATTTATTTTTATTCTATAAAAGTACAACTTTATCTTTTAAGTTCAATAAATTTAATTATATACAACAATAGGATAAGTTCATCATCACAAATACATAACATAATAAAGTAAATTTCCATTTTTTATGTCAAGAAAAGAGTTAATTTTTCATGTTACAAAAGAGTTTAGTTGTCTATTTTATTGGCTTCGATATTATATACTTCAATTCGTAATGGTATAAGGAAGTTGAAATCTGTAGTCATTTTGTTTTTTCATATTTGAGGCTATATTAATGCATTATAATGATTTTGTGATTTTTATCATTCATAATATAAATAAATCTATATTTTTGATAATAGGAATTACCTATGTTAATATTCTTTTTTTAACAATTATTATTTAATTCAAAGTTATTTTTGTAGCTAATACAAACTATACAGTTATGTATTCATAGGTATTGAAAATGAAAAATTATATTAAAACTAATAATAAATATTAATAATTTACAATAATACACCACTGTAATTTTTTGAAAAATATAACTAATCAGAATATTAATGTGGCCTATACAAATCTGGCTTATATTTCAAGAATTTTTTTAGTTTTAATAAATTGAAACAATATTATTAGTAATAAAATAATAAAGTAAAAAAAAAAATTATTAAAATTGTTAATACTTGTAATTAAAAAATAAATAAATAAATGCATTTTTTGTTTTTTTCTATGTATTCCTTCATTTAATTTTTATATTCAGTCACGTTTTACATTTGGACTGTGATATACCTGATGATGAATTTTTAATTCGAAACCAGTCGTATTATACACTTATCATAATACTCCAGGCGCATTAATTTGTTTATTTTTTATTTACTACATTTAATATAATTATTATGGATTTAATGTAACAAGTAAAGCCATATGTTTTTATTAGACTAACAATTTTATAGAAATGTTATACAAATTTTGAAGTAGCTTATCTTTAGTATCCAATAGTAGGTAATATAATATTATAATATATATTAAGTTACTTATATGGCTCAGTCCCATAACTAATGAATTAAGAGGTAATAATCATTAATAATATTTTTCTACTAAAAGTTGTGATTACAGTAGATAGGTACAAAGAAAAGATTTAGAATTATAAATTAAATATCTAATAATTTACTTACATTAAACAAATATTATTCTAAATTGTTATAGTCGTATGATATAAACAATATAACCTAAATGTTAAAAATGATGGTCAAACGATTTCTGAGAATTCCAATGACTTTTTTGTAAATGTAACACTAATAAGAGCTTGAAAATTTATGGTAGTAACTATTTTTTAATAGTAACAGCATCAAAGTAGTTATCAAAATGTTATCACATTGTATTATATAAAAATTAAAGTGTTGAAATATAAAATTTAAAATGTATATATTTTTTTTATTCAGCTTACCATGCTAATTGTCCATTTTGTCCAAGACAAACATAGGTCATAGACATGAAAACAAAATTTTAAAAATCAGTGATGATTAATTATACAATGCATTACAAATGTTTTCAGTATAGGTACCTATTAGGTATAGTTAACTTAGATTGTAAAACTCATAATGATGAACAAGTAATAGGAAAAGTTTTAGTCATAAATGATGTAGTTCCTTATGGGAAAAGTGAAAAAAAAATTGAGGCAATATTAGGGTCAGAATTATGTGAAAAATTTAATTTAATAAAGAGTAAGAGCACTTAGGAATGAATACCAATTTATTAAAAATAATATTGATGTCTTCACAGGTTTAGGTTGTTTTCCTACAAACATGTTATTAGTTGTAAAAGAAAATGTAACGCGTGTATGCAATTGGATCAGGATAACTATTGCAAGTTTTTTCTATATTTTTTAATTCAAATTTTTTTAAATTTTCACGTTCAAGATGAGTTTTGTCTCGAACCATTGAGACTTTTGATTGAAACTGGGGTGAACGAGCTTTTTCAGCACAAAACGCGGAGAAAACATGCGTGGCAGTGGTATTTTTGTCAAATATGTGTAGCCGCGAAGAATCACTTTTCCCTAGGAGAAAGTGCTTGAACTCAATAGACTCATTTGTGGATATTTTAGCAAAAATCAATGTTAGGGTATTTTTTCTGTTTACCTTTAAGTTTCATAATAGATCAATTCGTTTTAATATTAACGCTTTCACTAACTGCATAAAACTTAACCAAGGTCCAAATTGATTTAAGATTCTTTTTTTTTTGGAATAGGTATTCGTATAAAACTAAATATCTAAAATTATATTAATTTTAAAATACCAATAATGTCGATTGTCGAAGCAATTATTATGTTGATTGCCGCATCACCTCAGTGACAAATAATACGTGATTGGGTTTAAGTATGGCTTCTAGGTCGGAGAAAAAATTTCGATTTTTCCATTTACAGACCATTCTCAGTCCATACACTTTTTATAATTCGTTGTGAAATTATTTATTTAAAATAAGTACTTACTTTATTTGTGACCACACGATTTTTGGTTTTTTATGTATGAGTGCAAATGTGAGGAGTGAATTATCGTATACAACATTACCTATGTAGGAAATTCCAACTATTTTATGTTATTTAGTAGACCAATTTAATAATTATCAATCGATTAATGATTATTAATTAAAAAGAAGCAATAAACAAACCAATAAAAGAAGCAACAAACCTGTGACTTTAGAGTAGGCATGATAGTAGTTAATTTGCGGAGAATTTTCAGGAAAAAGAGCAGGAATAAGGATTTCGGCCTCTATTTTTAGGTGGGGGGAGGTTGTGAGATTCTAAACTAAAAATGTGTATTCTAATTTTATTGACTGAAATAATATCATTTCCCCGAAACATAATATAACACGAACAATTTTCGGTGGGGGTGATTGAAACCCCGAAACCCCCTTCTAGGTACGACCTTGGCCATTCGTTTTTTTCATCTCGTAATTGAAAATTAAACCTCACGATTGTGTTCACGGACAGCCGGTTTGAAAACGGCGTCGTATAATATGAATCGTCTTACTCCATCGGTCATGTGCAAAATACATATATACCTAAATTTTCTGTCTAAATTTAAAGTTTCTATGAATATTTTTAACTGAATTACAAAAAATAACACAATTAAAAATAAAAATAAGCATTATTTTGGTAAATTCCCCGTTTTTCTTCCGTTTTATCACGGCTTTTCTCGGATATTATGAAAACCACTGGGAAAATCAAAAAATTACCTTCCTAATGTACCATCTAGACCAGTAGTGTGCAACCTGGGGGTCGCGACCCCGAAATTTTCAACAAGCGGTCGCTAATATTTTTACACTAAATGAAAGTTGTATATACATATTATTTTATACAACGTAATATTTCGTGTACTGTCAGTTGCCGTATCATCGTAATATGTCATATTATTATCTTAATATTGCAATAATAAATTCCATTGAATCACGCAGTATATGTGTATTTTTAAACTTATTCAGAAATTACCTTCTTTTGCAACACTAGCAGTAATAAAAAACAAATATCGCTCGAGATTGAATGTCGAAGCAGATTTAAGAGAGGCAGTCTGAAGTATCAAACGCAATTTAAATTCAATCATGTCTAAAATTCAAGCACAAGGGTCTCATTAAGTCATGTAATTTTATAATTTTAAAGAATTAAAATGTTGATTATAATTACAATAATTCTAATCATTTTTTTTTATGTTTTGGAAGCAAAAATTTGGATAAATTAAGTTAAACAAATTATTGCATACATCTAGTAGATATAAACGTATTTTACACTTATGTAATATTATTAGAAAGAAGGGTCGTCTCATAAAATTAAAGTAATTAGAGGGCCGTGGATCAAAAAAGGTTGCACACCACTGATCTAAATAATATTTCTTTTCAGAAATGGTGCCACACGTGCATATCGGAACAAGATATCTGGTAGAATTTGTGTACACAGAATAAAAAAAAAAAAAAAAATTAACATCTTTGTAAAAACAATACATTCATCATAACATTCAGAATCTAAGATAAAAAAAAAAATTGTTTTCATACGAGGGTTGTCCCAAAAGTAATGCACAATTTGCTCTGAATAAATAAGTTTTTATTTTAAACTAAATACAATATTATAGACCTTCGATATAATCTCCCTGCTTGTCTATACACGATTGCCATCGTTTCGGGAGCGCTTGAATGTCGCATAGGACGCCATCTTTGTTGAGTTCACGGATCCTTCGGCTCACTTTTTTATTTAGTATATCTAAGTTGGGAAAACGGATCCCTCTAAGTGGTTCCTTCAGTTTTGGAAATAAATCAAAGTCCGGGGGACTTAAATCCGGCGAATACGGTGGGTGTTTGAGGCGTTCCCATCCATATTTCTCCAAAAGAGCGACGACTGGTGCTCCGATATGCGGCCGCGCATTATCGTGCAATATGGACACACCATTTTNTTCGTCGGTCTTCATCGAGTAGAGTTGCGAGAATAGCCGCGTTAGTGTTGTCTTGAGTAACCGTAGAGGGTCGGCCAGAGCGAGGGTTGTTATCAATACTTATACGACCATCACGGAATCGCTGATGCCATCTTTGCACTGTACTACGATCCACAGTATCCGTTCCACACACTTCATTTAACGCGGCATGAATTTCAGGCACTGTTTTACCACGAATCGTTTCGATTTTAATGTATGCGCGTTGCTCAAAAACAGAAATGTGAGCCGACGAATTGTTCTCACTTTCGTTATCCCTCTCACACATCATCATACTTTACTAAAACAACTAAAACTGAAAACGCACGTGTTGGTTAGACTTCAAGCTACAAACTGATACTAAAATCAGCTGATAATATCACATTGCAATACAGCTAAAGCGCGCTGTGCATTACTTTTGGGACAACCCTCGTATATTTTCACGTATTTTTCACTATTCTTCAGTAGGTTGTTTAATTATTGATTTAATATGATTTATTGATATTTATATTAAAATCACAATTAAGAGGCTGTAAAATCTGTCACGCGGCCATTTTTCTTAGGTGCTGACAATCACCATTTCAAAGGAAATAATGAGGTATACTTAACAATTTTAATAACTTATAGGAAGTAATTTATATTTTAGATTCTGAGTAGAGCGAAGAACCTTATGGTTTTACAATGATGTTTATTATTATTTTTTTTTTTTTATCTTTCCGGAACTTTTCTACCAGAAGACTTTATCGAATTTCTACATGTAGCACTTTTTCTGAAAGGAAATCACCATGGGGAGGTACTTTAAACAAGTCATTTTTCGATTTTATCAAGAGTTTTCTCATCAAATTAGAAAAACCGGAATACAACATGGGAAAACTGGGAAAATCGGTACAATATTATACAAATTTTATTAAAGAAAATATACAAAGCTTTTTTAATTATTCTTTTTACTATAAAATGACATATGTATTGTTGACAAAGCATCACTATCAAATGAACTCCGCTCAAAATTGTTTTTTCGTATGCAATGCATTAAATTCCCGTCTATATCCTACCTTCTTAACTTTCCACCTACATCAGTGGCTGCATCCGTCCCCTTTATCTTACCTTTTTTTTTATTCATTGATTATTTAACCAATATACTTACAAATAATTAAATATAATTAAATAGTACCTAATTATTAATTTAATATAATTTTTTCATATTTATACTGAAATTACAATCAAAATGTAGAATCTGTTGTGCCTTTTTTCTTAGGTGCTGACAACCAACCACCTCTCTCATCAAAGGAAACAATGAGATAAACATTATATTTTTAATAATTTATACCTAATCATTTAAGTTTTATTGAATGAGACATATAGCTAATTATTATTATTTTATCAGAATTTGATAAACCGTTGTTCATAATTATTTTTATGAACAAATTTGTTCATCTTTTGTTTTAAAAAAAAGTATCGAATTAGTATCGTATATTCCCAAAATGTTCAAATAAATCTATTTTAATGTTTGTTATTTTAATTCTATCTACTGTATATATGTTAACGTTTTTAAATATTACTATTATACACAATATTGTAATATAGATTAAAACAATTGTTATACCATTGTGTTCAAATAGTACTGTTTTTTGTCATACCTACTTCTTAAAATTATACTAATATGTTTCTATCAACAATATATATATATGTCATATTTAGGGTGATCCTTATTAAAAAGAATTTTCGATTTTTTATGTCAGATTTCCCAAAAAGGTTCCAATATGTATAAAAAACACGTGTACTGAAATTGAGCACAATGCGTTAAGGTTAACTCATGCCCCATAGCCCCTAAAGTTTGTAATTATGAACTTTCTTTAGTAATCATTACATTTTTATGTATTTTTATTTATTTTATCTAATAGTTTTACAATGTTTTATCAAAAAAAATTATAAACGATAAGTAAAATTGAATTAAAAACTATATTAATTAATAATCAGTTATTGATATTGAATGTAATGTGTATTACCTGATTGAATACAGTTTATATTTTTCGTACATCGTCCGTTTTTACTTTAATGGCTTTTGATATCAAATGTTAAACGAAATTGTGACAAAATTTTCGTATTTATCGTTAGTCATTGTGTAGTCATTGATTTCATAACTGCACTTATATAAAAGAAGTGTATACATTATTTCCGTTTTAAATTTGATATTTGTATTTTGAATAACTGTTATAATGTCGCAAGCATATGAACTTTGTAGTCGCACCAAAATATATTTGATTGAAGATGATTCAAATCAAATTATAGGTAGTAAGTTACCTTCAAATATCCAGGTGTTAAAGGTTTTATTTTATAATCTCAAAAAAGTGAAGTTTACTTTAAAACAGAGTTATTATTTAGTTTTAAAAAAAAACAATTTTATTTTGGGAAAAAGCACCGACAAGAAATTGTTTACATTAAATTGACAAATTAGACAATTTGAACAACGAAGGGAAAAATTTAGAGAAACATGCAAAAAGAAAAAGTGAAAATCAATGTTTTAAAGTAAAACAGTTTACAAAAATGTTATAATATTTATATAGAAAATGAAAGGAATTTTTTTTGTTTCCAAAATTAATAATGTTGAGTTGGATATAAAAATTTTGCTAAAAAAAAAATTATGCAATGATTATGTCCTCGACATCTTCCACAATATCCATGGGCTGTAACAAAAATAATAAAAAATTATATTAATTTCACATATGAGTGTTTAAATTATTTTTATGGTAACTATTGATATATAAAAAAACTTATCACTGATTTTTGAAATAATATCATATATTATAGTACACAATTTTAAGGTTCAACAAATTGTATGAAACATTTATTATTGCACTACTCAAATTTGACCCAAATAGGTATTCACTGAAAGTATTTAGATAAATAACAAATAATGTACTGTTTCAAATGGCAATATAAAATGAACGTAAAGTCAAATAATTTGAATTTATTAAATATGTGTGATGGATACCTGAACGTTAATAAAACAATGTTAATATAAATAAACATTTAAACGTTAATTGCAATAATAATAAATGAAGTAAATTAAATAAGTAGTTGTAACAACAAGTAATGTAGTTTCTATAATATACTTTGTAAACATCAAAATATTAAAGATTAATTAAATACCAATTACTATAAGTTATTCTTATTTTAATTTTGTTATTTGTTGTAAGTTAATTAAAAATATTTGTAGAGACTTAAAATTTGAGCAAAAAACTTATATCAAACAATTTAAGCCATTTTTGAGCTATTTGTAGAAATTTTAATTTTATGAATTTTATACAAAATTTTTATTCGGTAGGTACTGTGTGTAAAATTGTTTGACTAAACAGAAATGTGTGACAGTTTAATAGGAGGCTCATTAAGTCTTACTTTGTGGTAAAAAAAAAATTTTAGTCTAATGTAGTATTTTATTTTATAAAGGAATTTTAATATCAAATTTTGACGGAAATCGTTTGAATAAAAACTTATGGTGAACGAATCTAATTTTCCAATTTTTTTTTAACCTCCCCCTCTCTCCGAAAATTAATAGTTGCGTAATTCAACTTTATCAATTTAATATTTTTTTTTTATAAATATTGATACTATTCATAATATTAATAACTGTAAATTTATTATGATCCTCCCTCGATTTTATTTTTTTTTGTATACGTGTCTGTACATACCTATTGTCATCCTAAAGGTCACGAGTTCCAACCCGTGATTCGAAAAAATTTGTTTACACTTATTTTTTCTATTTTACCTAAACAAGGAATAAACAAATGCATTTTAGGTGTAGAGACCCAGTTATCGCTCGTTCGGCCTATTTAATTCGAAAAATACCCCTTGATTTGTTATGTAATCTTTTCTAACAGAAATCTTGCTCTGATGTATCAAGTGTAGCTTATTTTCTGAAAGGAAATTTTATATCCATGGTAATTTAAGGAGGTCATTTTTATATTTTTCTAGTGGTTTTTATAATATCTCTGAAAAACCAGGATAAAATGCCGAAAAAACGAAAAATGTACGAAATTTAGTTACTAGTAAAAATATTTTATGTCCTTTTTTTCTCTGTACAACTTTTCAACCAGAAATTTTGCTCCGATTTAAAATAATAGCACTATTTCTAAAAATAAATTTGATTGTTTTCAGAGAGTTTTCTCCCTTGAGAGTTTTCTCATCATAGGAAAACCGGAAAATCGATACAATATTAAACAAATATTATTAAAAAAAAATTTATAATAATTAAATAATTATTTTTATCATAATATGACACAAATATTGTTGACAAAAGAACACTATCAACTAAATTCCACTCAGAATCATTTTTTGTTAGTAATGATTTATCGATGTTTATAGATATACATTAAATTACCTATAACAGTATATATGCACCCATCCCTATTATCTTAGGACGTCTTTTTTCATATTCAGTCGCGTTTTACTTTTTGACGATAATATGAAGGGCTATATTTTGGAAAATATTTATCGGAACCGTATTTTGTTGGAATAATAATTCATCGGATGAAAAGTTATTTGGAAACCTATAATGTGTGCTCACTTTACACGGCGGGTGCACTGATAGTTGTAAAATCTAACTTGGAGGATTATGGAATTGCTATAACCGCAATCCAAGAAGTTAGATTTACAGGAAAAAGGAAATGTGAAATTGAAGAAATGTACTATTTTTTATAGCGGTGGTCAAAAACATGAAAGAAGAGTAGGATTTATTGTTAACAATGAATACTTACCGTACGTAAAAGGGTTTGAGCCTTGTTGTGAAAGGCTATGCTATATCCAAATTGATAGTAAATATATGAATTTAATAATAATAAACTTCTATTATTCTACGGAAAATAAACAGCAAGATAAAAAAAAAAGCATTCTATGAAGACTTGGACAAATTATATGATTCAACTCAAAGGAGTCACCCGAAGACTGTGCTTGAAGACTATAACGCAAAAATGGAAAAGGAAGAAATGTATAGGCCGACAATAGGTAAAGAAATACTCTACACATTATCTAATGACAATGGAAACAGATTAATTACTTTTGCTATGTCAAAGGGATTAAGAGTCAGTAGTACACTTTTTCTACATAAAGACATCCACAAGGAGAGGTACGTCTCATCGGGATGAAGTATAAAAAATCAAATTAATCATGTCATAACAGACTTGACAGTTCCCAATATAATAAAAGATGTTAGGAGCTATCGTGGAGTAACTAATGTCCGATCAATAGATCACATTTTTACTATAAAACAGCTAGTTGACAAGCATTGTCAAAAAAGACTTGCATATGCTGTTTATAGATTATAAACAATCATACATACAGTGAACAGAGAAGAATTTCGGAATGCGCTTATAATTTTTTGATCACCATCTAAAACGTTAAGAATGATCAAATTATGTAAAAATAAAATAAGATGAAAGTTAAATTCAATCAACATTTGTCAAATTAATTTGAAGACAAATTCGGACTTAGACAGGGAAATGTCATGTCACCGGTACTCTTTCATATAGCACTAGAAGTGATCATTAAGAAAACAGACCAAATATGGTGAAATAAAATTGGACGACAGTGGAAGACAGTACGGAATTCGAGCATACGCTGATGATATTATCATTCTTGGGTCAGATAGCTCAAAAGTAAAAATATGGTACCGAAGATCTAATAAAAAGTAGTAAAGACATTGGACTACAAATAAATGTATTGAAATATAAATATATAATAGTATCTAGATGAGATCATCATAAAGACTATCTAAAAGTTAAAAATTATAAATTTTAAAGAGTAACAATTAATAGCACAAATAATAACTATGAAGAAACTAAAATAAGGACAACTGTAGAAAATAAGTGCTATTACAGTTTAGCGAATATCTTTAAATCAAAACAAGTGTCACCCAATTCAAGAATCACATAATACAAGGTATTGTTAGACCAGTTATTCTATACGGGTGCGAGACGTGGCCAACAACCTTATGAAGGAAAAATAGCAACCTTTAAAAGAAGAATATACGCACCAAAAAAGAATAATATAACTCAGCGTCGAGATAAAAAGTATTAGGGAATTGTGACAACTATACGGAGAGCTGGGCATAGAAGCGGTGCTGCACTATGGAAGAGTCGCATGGTCTGCCCAAGTGTAGCGAACTGTTAGTCTGATGAGAGCAGTTCTAAAGTGGAAACCCTAAGGAAAAAGACCACTGGGTAGACCGAGACAAAGAAGGATGGGCAAAATTGAGGAGAGCCTAAGGGAAATCGAAATTCAGGATAGAGAAACATTGGCACAGGATAGAGATAGGTGGAAGAAGATATGTGTTGCGGTAATGGCCTTTGAAAAGTTGAAAAAGAAGATGGAATTATGTAGTTATGAATTTTGGTTGTGTTTTTAGGGTTGTCCGATTTTTTTTTTATTGAATTTTTAAATTTTGAGCAAAGCGAGGAATGCATTGGTTTAAAATTATGTTTATTTTTTATTATTTTTTAAGAATGATAGTGAAATCAGAATTGAGTGAACTGACTTAAATTTTAGCTTTTTGAAGTTCTGATAATATATGTATTACAATAAATTACTTAAAAATGAAAATCCTTTAGTATGTCTGTCATAGAATCGTAATCTAATGGTGGTACTTACCTGTTGTCAACAAAAGAGGTCGTGAATTCAAACCCGAATTTCGAAAATATTTTTTTTGCAAACCACGTCGGGTGCAAAATGCAACATAATATTTTATGTTTACTATGTAATTCGTTGTATTCAATATATATTAATTTTATTTATAATATGATATATTATATTATATTGTGCAAAAAGCAATATCATTAACCGAGCTTCGATAAGAATCGTTTTTCGTTTGCAATGTTTAATCGTTGTGTACAGGTATACCTTAAATTTCCCCTAAACCTTCCCCACTTCTCACCTACAACATTGGTCCACCCATTGTGCAAAGTAAGTCCGTCTTTTTTCATTTGTATCCGATAGTATCGATTTCAACCCAATTGACTATCGAACATGACGAATAAATATCGTGAATGTATAAACTGCTTCTTCAAAATACATCTGTTAATTGCAACAATCGATTATTTCAACACAATATACTATAGAGTCTAACGAATAACTATTGTACAAGTCTAGTTTAACTACTACTTTTCACCAGCTACCACGTCATCGCAATATAGTTAAAGAGCCTCTAAAAGCTGACTAAAAAACCTTGTGAGCTTGATTTTATTCTCTGATTTAGTATCAGAATTTATAAGCTAAATTTCGAAATTTCTAAGTACTCTACTGCTTGTAAAATTTGCATATTTCTTTTACACAATCAATAAAAGAGAGTAAGAAACACATACGTTTTATGTTTAGACAAATTTAGATTTCTAATAATTTTACTTTGCATATAAATGCATACTTCGAGTTTTTACATTTTTTTTTAGTATTTATTCTTTAGTATTTATCGATTTGATTTACCTTATTCTGTAGATGAATTAGTACTGGTAGACGCTGCGGGTGGGTCATCTGAAACAAAAATTATAAAAACATAAATTATATTATAAATTATAAAATATTTCAAAGTAGATTACCCAAAATATGTTTTACCTTTAGTCGAACAGTTAGTTACAATATTATATTGATTCACGTCAGTAGAGAAATAATCCTTTATTGTCGTTTATAAAACAAAAAATACTACATTAAGTTCAATTTTTTTTTCCTGACAGTACGACTTTTATGAACTTTTCGTTAAGTTTTCAAGCATATCTGTTTAGTGTAACAATTTTACATACAGAATACCTACCGAATAAAAATAAGTAATAAACTCGCAAAATTAAAATGTCTATAAATAGCTCAAAATGGTTCAATGCTGTGGATCAGAAGTTGGAAAGGTAGGATAAATAGGGGAATTTAATGTATATCTGTTCACAACGATTAATCTTTGCTAACGAAAAACGATTCTTAATGGAGTTTGGTTGTACATATTTTAAAAGGCCGTTTTATCTTTGATTTTCAAATATTACATTTCGTACATTTTCCCGTTTTTCTAAGTTTTGTTCTGGTTTTTCCCATTTATTATGATAACTACAAAAATAATCAAAAATCAACTTTCTTACTCAGTAATAAGATTACAATTGTAGCAAAAAAATTATCTTTTTGTTTTTTTCATACAATTAACCGTCACTATATATACCAGTACTTTTAATAGTTGTCTACCAGCAAATTTTTTCTGATTTACAATGATAGCACTTTTTCTAAAAAAAAATCTGAATAGAAAGATACTTTACGGAGTTCATTTTTCGAGTTTTCCAAGAGTTTTCCCAGCAAATGTGAAAACCGGGAAAAAACATGGGGAAACCGGGAATAACGTAGGAAAAACGGGAAAATCGATAGAATATTAAACAAATATTAATAAAAAAAATATATAATAATAATTATTTAATTATTTTATCATAATATGACATAAATATTGTTGACAAAGTAACACTATCAACTGGATTCCACTCAGAATCATTTTTTGTTAGCAATGTTAGCAATATATATAGATATATGGTGGTAATTAAATTCGACGAAGTAGTACAGCGATTCGTGTGCGTTCACATGTTAGTACCTTAATACCTATTTATTTAATCAATATGACCGCACAGTGAACATATTCGATCTAATGCCTAAAATATAATCAACTTCAAAAAGTAAAATTTCGAATTGGATTGCTCCTTAAATTAAAAATAGAGTATTTTCATCAGATGGAAAGGTTATATATTGTCTAGTGTGTAACAAATCTGTGTCTACTGAAAAAAAAATATCTATTAGATTATCATTCCAAAACAAGTAAGCTTTGTATTTTATGCTCATATTACACATAATACTACATATTCTTTTTAAAAATATATATATGTTTTTTTTAATTCAACAGAAATGCATCACAAAGGAATAAAGAAAAAACCAGCTTTTGATTACTTCTCTTAAATTCGATTAGTAAAAATTTATTTTTTGAAAATTTATGTAATGCATTTGTTGCTGCAAATATTCCTTTGCATAAGCTGGACAATCACGTGTTAAAATCATTGTTGGAAAAACATCCTGGTAAATCAATTCCAGACGAAAGCACTTAAGAAAAAATCACGTACCAAATATTTATAAAAGCCTTATAGACCAAATAATTAATGATATTTAAAATAATTACGTTTATATAATTGTTGACAAAACAACCGATCCAAGAGGTTTCTATAAATAATTTTTTTAATTTCTCATATAATAAAATATACTATTTTCTTTAGGTTTGGCTATTGAAAATTTATTAATTAATAAATTAAACGGGACGCCTAGTAAATCATATTTAGTTGGATGCAAAGAACTAGAATCTACCAATTATGAAACTATTTGTCAGTTTATTAATTTCTCGTTAAAAATATTTCCTGGTATTAAACAAAAAGTATTACTTTCTATTAGTGATGCTGGTACTGATCAAAGCACCACAAACATTAAAAATATTTTTTTTTTTATTAAAATGTTAATTCATATGAGATGTATGGCGCACGTAGTTAATAGAGTTCTAGAGAAAATTCGAGAATTGTATCCCGATATTAATAAATTGATTACAATGGTAACATATTAAGTACCTGTTTAAAATTTAAATACATATGTAACTTATTTCGTTTATTTTAGAAAAAAAAAGCTTCCCGAAAAGAAATGTCGGGTATACCTTTATCACCCGAACCTGATATGATAAGATGGAGAACATGGTTAAATGCTGCACTTTTCTATGCAAATAATTTTGAAGAGTTTAAAAACGTTATTGAAAGTTTAACAGATGATACTATAAGTGTCAAAAAGCTGAAACAGATTATACAAAATAATGCAGTCAAATGTGGTTTAGCATTCATAAAATCACACTTATCCGAGTTATCCATGAATCTTAAAAATGTGGAAGAATCGAATAGTGAACTACTGAAAAGCATGGATATTTTTAGAAAAATTGACGATATTTTAACAAATATTCCTGGTCCAAATAGGAAAAAAATTAATGAAAAATGTATGTATGAAATTGAAAAAAATGAAGGTTATACAACTTTAAAGTCTTACTATGAAGTCATATGAGATAAAGCAAATGTTAATTTATACATAACGCCCACTTTATTAAATTGTTTTAAATATGCCCCAATTACTAGTGTAGACGTAGAACGTAGTTTATCTTTGTACAAACATATTTTAAGTAATAGAAGATTTAATTTTATTGAAAATAATTTAGAAATGTATCTAATTATTAATTTTAATTAAAGAAAGTAACATTTATCTAATTTTTTTTTTTAAAACTTTTGCATTTTTATAATGCAATTTACTATGTAATTTCTGCAGTAGGGAATACGCTACATGTTAAATGGCAGGTATCGCTACAAGGCGCTCTATGCTGTATCTAGTTATGGCGGGTGTCATCATAATCGCTTGTAGTATCGCTAGTAGTTCACAGGACGTTATTCCGGGTTCCCAGCGATAGCCAGCATGACGAAATAATATAATTGTATTTATTACTATAACTTGAGTACCTAGGTTAATGAAGCAAATAAACTAGATTAAAATATTTTTTGTTTCAACTTTTATTTGCTATCTACAATTTGTAAACAAATGTTTACCATAAGCATTTATTATATAAGTACTAAATATATGCATTAGACATAAAAATTTGAAAAAAAAACTATGTGTAGTCGTAGCCACCGCCATCGTGTATATGGTGTGTTATAATATCTATAATACCTATCGCCAAATAAATCGTAATAATAATCGTAGTAATAATAATAGGTATACACGCATACCTATACTGTTTCAGTTAAATTAATGGGCAACATAGAACAATTACATTACTTAAAAAAGATAATTATAGCGTTTTTTCAAATTAAAACAGAGCATTTGTGCGAGAATATAAGTGTACGTGGTAAGGCCGAATGTATGTTATCGAAATTTTATTCTCTACGTATGATGTATACCAGTGGTTTTCAACCGGTGTGCCGCGAGCGCCCTTGAAGTGTGCCGCGATAAGATAAATCTATTAATAGGTTAAAATTTAAAGAAATGACAGTTAACAAATTTTGGATATATGCTCAAGCAGAATTTCCTGAAATATCTATAAAAGCAATAACAATTTTACTACCATTCTCCACATCATATCTATGCGAACAAGGATTCTCAGCAGTCACAACAATCAAAAGTATAAAAAGAGAACGACTTAGATCCGTAGAAGAAGAACTGAGAGTTAGCTTGTCGACTGTTCGTTCTAGAATAAAACGTTTGTGCTCCACACGTCAAGCACAACAATCTCATTAATCGGTAAATTTATATTTCATGTACAACATTATTATCTTTCAAAAATAAATATTTCTACTAACACATTTTTTCATCATTGTATTAATTTATTTCATAATAATTAACCCTCTAATACAGTAGATTGTAAACAGTGTACCTAAATATCTATATATGTGTATATATATTATATAAAAAAATATATGCTTCACGTATTATATGAATTGGTGTGCCGCGAAAATTTTGTAGGAGAATAAGTGTGCTACATTGTTAAAAAGGTTGAAAACCACTGATGTATACCATGTGTATCAACGGTGGCGAGATCGATAGGTGGGTGAGTGGATGAAGTGGTACCGATAACCGGGAGTGGGAACAAATGCGCGAAAAAGGACGCGTATTCGTCCGCCGCCGGGTATGCTCTTAAGCTTGACCGGGTATTTATATTGATAATTCATTTTCGTATTTATAGACCACTGTCCAAAGGTTATAAATAATAATTTGGTATTTACAAAAATATTTTATAGATAAATATCTATTTATAAATAAATCTATTTTTATTCATTTTTAATAGAATTATGTAATTCTTCAGTAAACACTACCTACAATACAATAATACAACTACACTACAACAATACCTACAGAACTATGAACTATCCTATTGTTCAATATTTTTCTAGAGTATTTTTACTTTTGTGGTTTTGTGTGAAATTTGTTCAATTTTATTTAATAATGTCTGAGGATAAATGTGTTAACTGCAATTTGATTAGAAGGTTGTCGAAAACTACCTTCCATCAATTTCCAGCTAATATCGAAGTTCACAAACAATGGATAATTAATTCTGGTACGTACCTATTTAAAATGTAGTGAATTATAAGTTCATAAATATTGCTTAATATTTTATAAATTATGTTTGTGCATAATTTTAGAAAACATAAAACTTGATGAAATAAGTTCGAAAAAATTAAGAAATCGATATAGTTGCTCAGACCATTTCAATAAATCTATGTTTATGAATTCGACACGATGTGTAAAACCACGTTTAATTAAAAATGCGATACTGAAGAAATATTCTATTTAGTAAAAAAACTCAAATTATTAAAAGATAAATGAATGCATAAACATTTAATTAGTATTAAGAGTTTTTATTTAAAATTTTTATTTTAGATTCCAGTGAACGGCCTGTTATATCGAGTGCTCAATTTGAAATCAACAAACTAATAAAAATCTAAATTCTATGATATGTGAAAATTCTTAATGATTATATAAAATTGTAAATATATATTTTAATTTAATATATGCAGATGTAAATGTTGATACTATACTGGAAATTGTGCTAATTAAAACAAATATTAATTCAGTAACATACTCAGGTAAATAATCAACTGTATTATTATAATAGGTACTAAAAAGTTTAATTAATAATCAATAATAATTAAGTTAATCCTAATTGTTTTAAAGAATAAAAAATTGCTCGTTACAAAAAAAACATGTTTTTATTATTATTTCTGTGTTTTAAATGCATTTAAAATGGTTAAGTGCAGAAAAGGGACACATCTAACAATTTAAAATGGCTGCCAATAAGTGTTAAAGTTGATTTTAGGAAAAATTTTAGATGTTAATTTTTTAAAAGGTGGAAAATAACGTGATTTATTCGTTTTTACTTCTCAGACTTACTTATCTTCTCAGTCTTGCCTGGTCAGTTTTTTGTGCTTTCTATAAAATTTAATTTTAGAAACATGTTCACTTTCTGCAATTAGTGATTCATAATATATTCTGTAGCCTTGTGAGAACATCGATAAAAACATTGTTTTAATTATATTTTGTAAAACTAAAATGGTATAAATAATATGTAATAAGGGATTAAGAGAGTCATAAAATAATAGGTAATAAGTATTTTAGCTTAATAAAAATTTAATAATAAAAATAAAGTGTCCCCCTCCAAAAGTTTTTTCTGACTACATTACTAGGATGACCATTTTTACACAAATATTAATAAAATTTCTATTATTATTAATATTAATTTCCCAATTTTTCGTAAATATTAGGAAAACTAAACACAAAAATCAAACAACGACTTTCTTACTTATAAACTAGATAAAATTTTCTTTTAAAAAGTGTACTGTTCTTGGAGTTTAAAAGAAAATTGCTGGTAGAAAAATGTAATCTTAAACATTTTAAATAATAAAATGCTCCATAATTTGAAAAATCATATTTTTCGTCTTATGGTTTTTCCCAATTATTACATAAACTATTTTAGATACCAAAAATTACTTTCTCTGTCAATCAAATTCTTTGAAACAAAATCGATCTTTTAAGGTGCGATTCCTAGCACGCGTCTAGAGACGCGCGGTCGACGCGTTGTGATTTGGATTTTGTTCGCGCGGTCATTTATTTAGCTGCGCGATCTTTATAGATTCTTATGTACGCGTCAGGAGACGTGCGGCTGAACGGCACTAAAATAATTAGGCGCGTTGTATCAAGGTCTCAGTTTGGTTAGGTTGTAGGTACTTATATATTCATATAAGTGTGTTTTAAAATATTATTATTGTTATTAGTTTGTTTTTAACTTTGTCCTTAACAAAAAAACAAAAATGTATTATAAAACTACTTCTATTACAACAAATAGGAGAAGAACAAACAATTATAAAATACGTTCTGACAAAAAATAAAAATGAAGTGCATCAAATGTACTTAACCAGGGAAGTTGAAGGATTCTTCAGTGTCCTGATTGAAAAACATTTATGGCGAGACGAAACCAAATTCGGGGAATTTTTCAGATTAAGCTGGGATCAATTTAATTATATATTGAGCATTTTTTAGGTCATACAAACATGAATGTTCCCTTACACATTCAGCCAATTGTATGTCTTCTTCTACTGTGAACGATACTTTTGATGAAGACATTTTATGTCACATAGTGTTCAAAAAATGTCAAAATTTGAAAATAAACAATGAATATTTTAGCTATTAACCGCGTGGCTCGTGCAATATGACTGCTCTTGAAGCGATCGACGAGCGCGGCGGCCGCGGTCATAGAAATCGGTATATATATGTATATATATTTCGTATGGCGTCTATGCGCAACATCAGAAACACTTAAAATATAAAAATATATCACGTATAAAATTAAAAGATGATTAACAGTGATAAAACTCAGACATAAACAAACACATTGATTAAATACAAATTCATTATTAACATAAAATATACAAGAGGTTACCCATATGGTAAATGTAGGGGTCATGTTATAACTCCAAATCCAGGTTCTTCATCCATTCCACCACTTCATCCTTCACCAAGTGGATATCTTCCATGGTGCCTTTAAATGCAAGAATTGGATATTTAACGGTGATCGTCTGGGATTCATAGCCACAGTCACACGTTTCAGTGTCACGCAGTCCCCATTTATACATCATGTGACCACTCCTACCATGGCCAGTCCTGATACGGTTTAGCGTTACCCAAGTATTTCTTTTAAGTTCAAATCCTGATTGTTTGATAGTTGGGTTAATTACCAGTTTTTGGTTATCTGGGTTTTCTATTGTCCATTCGCTTTCCCATTTATAACTTATATTGAATTTATCTCTGGTGAGATACCTTGTTGTTTTCCACGATGGTTTTCGGGATTTGAGTCAGTGAACATTTTCTAATGTAATCAGGTTCGCGTGTATGGGAAGGGAGGGGTTATTAGCGTACTTTTTCCATTCTTGCAGGAGTGCGTGTTCTCTTCGTAACTTTGGCGGAGCAATGTTACTAAGCACTGGTAGCCATTTTAGCGGTGTGGATTTTGTCATCCCGCCAATCGTGCGCATTTCTGCATTAAGGTTTTTATCTACGTTCTTTGTGTGGACGCTATTAAGCCAAACAGGAGCACAATACTCAGCTACAGAATATACTAATGATAGCGTGCTTATGCGTAACGTGTTTGCATCGGCTCCCCATGTTGAGCTAGATAGCTTTGAAATGATGCTCTGACGAGTCTTAACTTTTGCTGATAGTCTGGTGAGGTATTCTCTATAAGTGAGTGTTCTAATAAATATAATAAGGTTTTAGACGAAATTGAAGGATTTGAAGTTTTGGGGACATTAGGACGAACTAATAAAATAGTTTCTTACGCATTGATTGTTATGAACTTATGGTTCGCGGACTGTATTTAAATTGGAAGTTTCCACTATGTTATTTTTTACTGGTAGTGGTGTAAAATGAGATAATTTTGTTACTATAACTAAAAATAGTATTAAACCAATTTTAAAGCTAGATTTAATCCCAACATACATAACTTGCAATCAGAGCACACAAAATCATCACATGTATCTCTTCTTAGAGGAAATGAAGACAAACCATCGACTGTGATATGTGCACCAAACATATATTTAATTTATGTCATGCCACACCTAATTAGAACATAAGAAACAATTTATTAAATGGAAATTTTGAGTTAATTAAAAATAAATTAATGTCATTAAATGATATAAAAATGGCATATGAGATGGAAGTAAATAATAGTGTAAAGGCATTAATCACACCAACAGAATTAAACCTAAATCCATTAAAAAAAAAAATTGCAAATTTGGGATACAATTTCTGCTGCTATAAAAATCTGCATTGCTACGGGTAAAATAAAGACGTTACCTGTTATCAATACAGCGCATCTTTTATTGATGTAGTTCATAAAATGTTTGATTCAGCTAATACTAGAAACTTTATATGACCGGAATCCTAATAGAATACCAATATGTAATCGCAATCCACAAATATTAGAAAATTTAAACAAAGCTAATCAATTTTTTTTAAATATCACAAAAATTTGTCGTAAGGCAAAAAAAACAAGCACTCCACCATGTTTTGTTAGAATCATGTGGACAACAAATGCAATCCGTTAACTTTACGAATCTGAAAAATTAAAAATAAAGAACACTTCTTCAAATAAAAATTACTTCCTTTTAATCAATCGATTAACACAAGATCCCTTGGAAAATTTATTTTCGATAGTGCGTCAAAAATATGAGTACATAAAAAATATAATAATTATTATAAATATATTTTATAATTTATTTTAAATATTAATTGTCATTGATTGGGAATCTCTTTAGAATCAAATTTTTATAAAAATATAAATTATAATTAATTAGAAACAGAATATACTTCCAATAATATTGTTTTATTATTTAATTTTTTATAATTACAACAGAAATCCAACAACTAGGACCTTTCGGTGCTGTTTTGGTCACATATGCTCTTATAATTAATGTAATGTTTATCTACATGTAATAATTGCGAACATGATGAAACCGAATTTCTCAACATTGACATAATAAAAGATATTTCAATTAATCCTACTGAAGAACCGATTATAAATGCAGAAGAAACAGCAATTGATAAAACAAACTCCGATTTAAATAGTTCTTTGTCTTTAAACAATTCTATAAATTACGAGGAAACATCATTATAATCATGTTCAATAGTTTATTTTGCAGGCTATTTAGCGAAAAAATGCTGGGACAAATGTTTATTTTTAGATTGCGATCTGACTAAAAATAATGAACATCATCTAAATTATCCATCGCTGAATACTCAATAAAATGTTCGACAATATTGAATCCACAAAAAGTTTCAAAATTCCATCAGATAAACTTTTAGATATAGTTGCAATCTATTAATAAATGTATTTAAAATATTATTTCCAAATATCAAGTGTGAAAAAAAATTATACTACAATTTAAAGAAAATACTTTATCAAAAATCTATAGAAAATCCCTATCTCCGGAATTCAATTTTTCATAAACATTATATTTATACTATTGAATTGTTATTTCGTAAAAAATTATTCAAACAATGCAAAGTAGAAAATACGATGAATAAAATACGAGTTGTACTGAATACGGACAAGTTACAGACCTGTATTACAAAATAAATGATAAAAAGATCATTTTTATTATTGATTGTTTTATTTTATTGTACTGTACGAGTATATTGTCATTATAATATCAGTTAGTTTTTAAATTTGTTAAATATTATAACTGTATTAAGTTTATAAGTACCGATCTATACCTAAATATTTAATGTTTAATTTAAAAATTTAGAAAGTATTTATTACTCGGTATTATTATGTGGCTATAACGAGTATAATGTATAAATTAATAATAGTATAATTAATAATAACTAATTAACATCGTTATGGTAAAAATCGAAAACGAAAAACACAGTACCCCTATTTATAATCGATGCATAATCGTGAGCCGGATTTCCCGCACTCGACCTTTATGATCGTCAACAAAATAATATGTGAATTATTTTAATTTAATATAATTATAACGATCTAATTACCATCTATGGGGAGTTTTATACTACGCCGTCGAAAAACCAACCAGTGAGCATTCTATAGTATTTATAATAATGGTGGTAGTTTTACTCCCAAATGGTTAAAGGTTTCGAGTTAATATTTTACTAGATAATGAGTGTTTCCAGCTGAGTGAATCACTCTGTGTAGTTATACTCAGATATATTATATTAAAAATTAAAATGCATAAACAAATATGGATAACAAATATGCGTTTTGCGTGTCCAATTTTGTGTAAACATGTGTGTCAAAGTTTTACATTTTAAGATAATTTTTAAATAGCATTTTCATGTTTAAAAATGGTTTTTTTGTAGCATTTTGGTAACTTTTTAATGCCTTTTATGTAGATTTTTAATAAAAACCATTATCCTAGCCCTAACCATGAACTAAAATTACTTTAAATATACCAAATAAAATTCACCTACCTTGTATATCTTGAATTTTGCATGGGTTTTTTCTTTTCATATGCCGATCTTTTGTATCTTTATAGTTAAAATATTTTCCACATCGGTTGCACCTATATTTTTTAATATGTATTTTATAGTGTCTCATCATTGAAGATTTGCTGCAATATGATTTTGGACAACCATATAATAAACACGGAAACCTTATATTTAGCTTCATAGTTTTAAAAGAACAAGATACGTACAAATTAAAAATAAATACGTGGGGACGCGATCATCAATGGAAAAGGAAAAAACAGTACTGCTGTCCTGATATGTAGCATCCGACCTACCGATCAATAACGGTTTGTCCCCACCATCGTTATCCCTACTCGGTATATCAGGTGAGCGAGTGAACTTGCGGCGACGATGGTGGTACGGTGGTTTTATAATTTTGGGAACCAATTCGAGGGTCGATATTATATTTACCCGAAATCGAGAGCACGTACTTCAATGGCGTCCTCACATTTTATTGTAGCGTTAGCACGGTAAACGTCATTAGACATCGTGTAACGTCCACAGGACAAAACGATAACCAGTTGGTATATCGAATATGTATTATTCTAAGGAAATGGATTAAAGTAATTTGATTTCTCCCCCTTTCCTTTTTATTGTTAAAATTATATTAAATGATAGTCTGACATGCAGTTCCATTTGTATTACATATAGAAAACAAAAATAAACGGACATATTTCGCACGATGGGTGGGCCACTGTTGTAGTTGAGTAGTTGGGAAGGTACAATATAGAGAGGGAATTTAATGTATATCTGTTAACAATTATTTATCTTTGCTAAAGGAAAATTATTTTGAACGGAGTTCGGTTATACATGTTTTGAAAGGCCTAGTGAAAGGCCTAATGAAAGGTCGTAATACTTACGATTTGAAAATAATACATTTCGTAAATTTTCACGTTTTTCTTAAGTTTTTTTCAAGTTTTCCCCATTTATTATGAAAAAACTAGAAAAATCAAAAAATAACCTCCCTAAAATACTACCCCAGTCAGAGAAAGGGCTACACTTAAACATTGAAATAAAATTGCTAGTAGAAAAGTTGTTCATAGATAAAAAAATAAACATTTTTTGTTCGAAGGGTAAAATATGTTTTTTTTCAGGACATAAAATTGTATACATTATATTGTGTACGCACTGTGATCTTGGTATACACGTTTGTTATTTTTGTCCCTTTTTTCTACCCGACTGGCCAACACTGACCTTTTTGATTTATACAGACAACCGCTACAGGGTATATGTAATATGAACACGTTCGATAGTCACCCTACGGGCGGGTAGATTTATCATATTATTGTAAAGAACATAAGCGTAACTAGGTAGGGACTTGGAGGGGCTTTAGCCCCCTCACCCAATAGTTTCTATAGCCCTCCAAAGTAATTTAATGAGAAATAATATGATTTGGCAAAGGAAAAATGATAATCATTTTTAGATAAAAAATAATTGTATTTATTATTTAAATGGAATATGTTTACATAAGAAAGCTTATTGTTGAATATAAATATAATACGACGAAAATGTCATATAACTATAAATTTAAATTAAATTATTTTTATTGTATTGGTATAATAATATACAATTATAAGATCGTGGAATATTTAATGATTTTCAATGACTATATTTAGATTTTATTGCTTACTGTTAATATAGTGCACGTGTAGTGTGTATCTACATTATATAAAAGTGCGTTCATATTAGAGCAAATTTGTGTGTGCGCTGTGTTTTAATCTCGACGCACACTTGTTCGTCAAAAAAATTGGAAATATTTCGTAACTATAATTCTGCGTTGTGCGTTGAATTTTGATGTTCAGATGTTGCGGCGCAAAATTACAAAACATTGTGTTGTAGTAACATTCTGTACTTAGTGTTAAATGTGTAATGTGTACCTGTGGGTTTAGTCTATTTTTTAGTTTATTTTTAAAAAGTTCAGTGGTAATGAATGAGATTGAATTCAGAAAAAAAAAAGCCGCAGCATTTATAATTATTCACCAGCTGTTAAAAGAAAAAATACCTCGACAAAGACGTTTGTGGATAACAAAGTTGTTTCAAAATAAATTAAACAACGATAGCTCAAGTTTGTTATCCATCTTAAAATTTGATGAAAGCACTGGACAATATAAAAATTGTATAAAGTCGTCCAAACTGAGCGCCGCACAACACAATTACCGACAACCGGTCGGATCATGTGGGTTGTACGCCGCGAATCCAAACGCAACACACAAGCATGTCTCGACAAGTCCAAATCTGCATTATTTTTGCCAAACAAAATTTCGTCAAATTTCAAAATACAAGGCACACACAAATTTGCTCTAATGTGGACACATCTTAACATGTTTATTATTCTTATTTTGTTCGTACATTTATATTTGTGTGATTATTTAAATAGGTATTAACTCGACCGTTATAACATTAATAGTTAATACCTAAAATGATTATTATAGTATTATACTATTCAATGTTTATTCATTACGTGTGTCTTGGTGTTTGCTAGTTGCTTTTTGATACAAAACATAAAATTTATTTTAATTATTTTACATTGGCTGTTCTTGTATAAAATGAGTTCATCTGAACAATTATTTAGTAATTTTTAATATTAAAAAAATCACATATTACTGAAGAAAAAGCTATTGCTGTAATTTCTGTTGAAAACAATAATAGTGATGCAGAAGATGATTTAAATCCAAAACCTAACTGTAGTATTACTAATATTAAACCAGATTATAGATACAATGTTAGTCAAGTTCAAAAGAGAGACATTGTTAAAAAGTGGTTAAATATTCTAATTTATTATTTCATAGTAAATATAAAAAAGTGATTAATATAAATTTATTGAAGTAAACTAATTAATATAATGATTAAAATAAATTGGTTATCATAAATAATTAAAATATTTGATAAGTATAAATTGTTCATTATAAACGATTAATATGCATATAAATATAATTAAAATAGCACAATATATAATAAAATGATAATTTAATATTATAACTTTTACATTATATATTTTTATTAACCCATGGAAAGTAATGATTTTAGAAGAAATTGAGTAAATTTAGTCAAATGGGGAAAATACTCTTGGAAGTCCCTCGCTAAGCTTTCAAAAAAGTGACCCTTCAAAATATATTTCTTCACTTACAGTTAATATTTCACTCAAAAAACATAATATTGGACAAACTATTCTCCGTAACTCATCCGGGGAATATGGATTTTGTGTCCTTCGGTTGGCCTCTCTAATATGTTTTACCAAACACTCTACTGATACCCAATTATTTTCTATTTGCTCTCCGTGAGATCCTTCCGCCACAATATCCTTTAATTTCTCCTTTAGAGAAACCTTTGCTCGTTTCGTGGTTATAATTATCTATATACGACTAGATAGAATGGTTGGTCACATTACACGGGTATATACAATTTATAGTTTAGAACGTTGGCAACTCCATTATAGTGAACTTGTGGTCTTATAATTTTCTGACAACTGGAACATTCCCGAAATTATGATCTACATAATTACTCGATGATAAAATGATTCTGTAACGCTCGTAGTGGACCCGTACATGTCGCTGTAACCGACTCAACCTTTATACATTTTAGTCCATTCGTTAATTTGTTTTCTATATTATCGAAATAGACCAAAATTATGTTTTGAGCTATGATTGCTAGCAAATTCTATAAACAACATCACGGGACCTGTACAAATAGAGTAGCGAAAAATGTCTTAAAGTGTCCCTGAAATTGAGAATAATTTGCTTATGTTTTGCCCCTCAGATTGATGATCAGACTGCTTTTATTACAAATTATATTGAAGATATTTAATAGATTATAATTTTTTTCAGTAGCGGTAACTTATATATTTGTAAGTTATAATACTTTATTGTTACTACAATAGTTAATAGTGATAAAATATTTTATACCATTGTATAAAATAATTTTATACGCTAAGAACCATTTTTGGTTAGCAAGATTAATCGTTGCGTACAGATATAAATTAAATTCCCCTCTATATCCTACCTTCTCAATTTTTCATCTAGTGGCACACCCGTCGTACGAAGTATGTCTATCTTTTTCATTATAATAATGTGACAATCAAAATTTCTATAGCTATTATTCATAAATTATAAATGTAGTTAATGGTCAAAAATATTACCAAATAAAGGGTTAATTTATCAACATTAATAATTTTTACTATTTCTTTGTAAATATAGTACATTAGTACCTATTGGCTATTTATACAGAGTTAATATAAATTGTATTATAATCATTTGTTTCATGACTTCATGATTACTAGATATTATAGTGAACATTTTGAAACTTGAAATCCGTATTAAATTATTGTAGAAACGAACAAACAAATCTTGTTTTCAAACAGGTCAGTTGTTCTTTTAAGTAATTATGCTTAGTAATAGTATAAACAATAAAATTAATTAAAAAGGAAAAATCAATTTTAAATTAAGTAGGTAACCAATATTTCAAATTTCATTAATAACAAAATTAATAATAATACATTTAAAATGTAACATTTTGCTATCAGTCATCTATAGATTCTAATTTTTATCAACAATACATTATATATTTTTAAGGGGTTGTATAGGCACCTTTAATATTATTGTGCGCTCCAGTGTCTCCTAGAAAATTGACATGCTTGCCGTGTATTTATAATAATTTCTATCACTATAATATTATTGAAATTCCTTTTTTATTATGTTATTCTATAATTATATATAGTTCAGCCAACTCGCAGTATAATGCGATATAACGAATAAAACAGTAGTTCCCTTGAAAATCTCGTGATATATCAAAAAATTAAATGTATTTTGTAACCCCTTGATATAACAAAGTTTTTTAGGAATTTGTTTTCTAGAAAATTTAAAAAATCAAGTAGCTCTAAAATTGTATATTTATGTTATTTTTGTTACCCTTATTTTTGGGGTAAAACTACTATCAACTTGATTTTTAAATTGCAACCTGAACCTATTAAAAGTTCAATGTATACATTAATTTTAACTAATACTCTATCTATTTATTGACTTTTAAATATAGGTTGTTATTTAAAAATCAAAAGTAGGTAGTGGTTAAACCCCCGAAAATAAGGGTAACAAAAAATAACAAATATACAATTGTAGAACTGTTTGTAATTTAAATATTCTAGAAAATAATGTCCGAAAAAAGTTAATACTTTCCGAGATAATGAGTGTACCCACTTAAATGGATCATCTGGTACTAAACACAGTGATCAATCTAGCATAAGGCACTCATTATCTCAGAAAGTATGCACTTTTTTGGAATTTTTGTTAAGAAACAAATAGTTCTGAAATGTTAAATTATCATTTTTATTTTTGTCATTCTTATTTTTGGGGGTGAAATGAATACTTACTTTTAATTTTCAAATAGCAACCTACAAATAAAATTTCATAAATAGAGGTAGTATTAGAAAAAATAAATATCGGTATTGAAATTTTTGATTTCCGTCAATCCGTTGACAAGATATTTTATTTTAAGTTTGGGCCGTGGCCGAAGATTTCCTCTATGGCTCGGTGGCACGCGGTGGGTGTGGCATACGGTTGCTTGCGAAAGACAGCGACATCGCGGCGGTCGACAGCGGTTTCAAGCTGATCACGCCATCGGACGACCGCCTGGCGTCGGACGCAGCAGCCCATGCTGAGGAGACGGCTGGGAGGCGTCTACGAAAGAATGCGAATGTGGCTGAGGTGGGCCACTACTTTTCGGGCAAGGAAGACTGCGTGTTCTACGAATCGCATGGGTATGGTGATGTGGCCAATGTTTGGTCAAGAGCGCGTAATGCGTCTAAGCGTTTAGGCGTCTCTTGGACCGTGGACGGCAGCCATAACGCTATTACCCGTGTCGGGGCGATTCTCCGGCGAAAACAACGTCGGGAAGTCATGAGGACCATCCGGGAGTCACTCCGTCTGAAGAGGACTGAGGCCCTTGCCACGAAGCCGGACCAAGACAGTTCCATGGAGTGTGTGGCGGCCGACTCGGCTTCTACACACTTCATCAATGCAGGAGACTTTACGCGGTTCATGAACTGGAGATTTATACATAGGGCGTGGTTGAACTTGATGCCACTGAATGGCTTCTCATCATGGAGAGCCGGTGACCGTAGATTTCGGCAATGTGGTTACATAACAGAAAACCTATCTCACATCGTCGATCACTGTACACGATACACTGCGTTCTACTTGGTGAAGCACAACGCCATCGTGGCCAGGATCAAGAAGGCAGCCAGGACGCAGTACCAAGTGATCACCGAAAAACAGGCGATTGGAGTAAGAGTATGACTTTCTATTATGTTATTTTTGTACGAAGTTTATATTATACCATATTACTTTTTTTTTTTTTTTTATATACCTGTTTTTTTTTTAACAGTTTCTGTTTTGTGATTTTTTTGTGTTTAACATTCGCACGTCATAATCGCATTTCATGTTTTTGTGTATTTATCACTCTATTATATATTTGTGTTTTTTCTCTCGTTACCAGTTCATGTTTTGTGAATTTGTATGTGACCTTTTTGAAGCGCAATATTCATGTTTCACGGTTCTGTGTGTATTTTTTTTTATATTATGATTATTTCATCTTATTTTTATTATTATTAACGATTTGAAATTTGTTTTATTTATTGGTTTATTGCTGGTATATTTTTTATATTAATTTTATGATGATTTTTGTACCCATGTGGCATTTTAATAACCATATCTTCCCCCCGTGTATTCTCTTATATATTGGAGAAAAAGTTGTAGGTCCCATTTCTGTAAGTGTTGACGAATCATTAATAATAAATTTGTTCTTATCGGCTTAACTTCTGATACACTTCCCATCAGGGAGTTCAAATGTTAAACTAATTTTTGGAAAGCAGGCGGAGAATTCGGGGCTTGCTCCTACTCCGCCGTGTGTTGTCTCGGTATTGCAATACCACCGGGAACGGGCCAATACCACTTAAATCAATTTAAAAACACTTTTAAGTAACATTGTTGCTCCTGGAACAGTGATTAGTTGTTGACTGAACGCCATACAACATGTTCATTCTTCATAATTTATGGAAAACAACCAACGACCAATCGTCAAAGCAAAGTACGTTTCGTTATAGCGTCCAGTCACGACAGCAATGGGACATTGTCCCATTTTCCGTTCAAATTTCTTACTTTTTTGCCGAGTAACATCATTATCCACTGTGTTACTGTAATATTATGATAACAAATCATATTTTAAAACCACTCCTACGTTCGTGCTGTACGTTTGCGTTCTGTACAATATTCATAATTTTGATGGGGGATAAAATAATTGAAAGTAACAGTCACTTACTGTATGCGTTTTTTGAAAGCAGAAATTGAAGCTGAATCTGTTGAAAGTGTCAAGAAATAAACGGTTTCAGTTTAAGTACAGATAGGTACCATAAAGCTAAAATAAAAAGCAATTTTTTGAAAGTGTCGAAAATGTTGACGTATCAGCATAATTCAAATGTAATCATTATGGTCCCATATTTTTGACATTTTCCAATATAAATAAATAGATACATTGCGGTTAACATATTAAAATATTGTACAGCATTCTGAAAATAAAGCAGCATTAGACTAAAGAAAAATTCCGGATGATGTAGGTACAGCTGGAACAAACACAGATTACAATCCAAACAAATTAAGAAATTTAGGACCTATACAATGTAGATAGGTATATAATATTATGTTAATTAAGTAAATAAATAACATGTCTTGTACCTATGTCTTAATAAGCAAACATGGTATATCTTGCATTTTGACTATACCTATTCAGTATGTACTTCTTTCGTTCAATTCGAGATCATATATTTTGCATAGTTTTGTACCTATGGATTCTATTTAATACAAAACCTACGATTACAACAATACACCCAAACTAA
>CABPRJ010000498.1:0-49182 GCA_902439185.1 Cinara cedri
TTGGTGACCGTCGCAGTGCGTGATCGGGATCGGGATCGGAATCGTGGATTCGGGTGACGATGAAATAATAAAACATCGAAACGCGCACGCGGGTGCGTGCGAGAACACGCGACACCGCCGCTCGAGTCGTGCGCCGTATCTGTGCGTGCGAGAACACGCGACACCGCCGCTCGAGTCGTGCGCCGTATCTGTAATACAGTTGCCGCGTCCGTGACAAAAGACGGATAATGGCGTTCATGTTTTATAAAGGTTTTATTACCCCGCGTACCGCGAGACAACCGTCCCGCGTCTAAAACGAATTGCGGTCGGATTCACAGAAAAAAAAATTTAAAAAAAAATACACAATTATGTAACGGCGAATTGCTTTGGTTCGATGTTCGATTGACTCACGCGGTAAAACATTTCACATTCCGAGCGGAGCTAGGAATGCATTGGTTTTACAATGAATGTTTATTCCTTCTTCTTTATGGTAATAACACTTATATTGGACTTGACTAACACGGTAAAATTTGCAAAACGATCGGACGACTTTTTTTTTATAAATACGCGTTTTGAAATCAAATTTAAACGAAAATCGTCAAAAAAATTACGGCACTTTCAATTATGTATCACCGAACTGCGCTCGGAATCGTCTTTCGTCAAACAATAGTTTATCGTTGCTTACCGATATAAATGAAATAACGCCATGAATCCGAAATTCCCAACATCTCATCTAAACATCCTCCCATCTCCAGTATTAGTTTTTTTTTTTTCAATTTTATTATGTGAACACTTATACCGGAAAGCATAATCCGATTATGAAGAAAAGCACCCTTGCTGAACAGAAATGTCTTCTGAATGATAATTTAAAGAGGTTATTTTTCGAATCTCTCGTAAATATTCGAAATAATGAGGAAGACCTGGTTCTTTTGATTAAAAAAGATGGGAAAATTAAAAATACGTCCTAGGATAATAGGGACGGGTGCAGCCACTGTTATTGGTAATTCAACGTACACCTGTACATTTTTAAAAAATCGTATTTATTTTACATACAAGTCGATTAATGTATAAATATTAAACTTATTATTATTTTCAAATTTATATAATTAATGTTTAAAATCTGTGAAATAAAAAAAAAATACAATATATTCTATACCATGACATGATTCTGCAGCATATCTATCTCGAGATCTAGCGGTAGGCACGGTACACCTCATAGCCCCAATCATACAAAAATTAAACATACATTTTATTTATTTTCCTTTTATAATATTGTATTAATTTGAAAATATAATAAAATATGAACAAACAATATTTTATAATTTAAATAATATTAACAATGTATTTTTTTTTTTTATTTTCAAGGGGGACACCGACTTCCACGTTTCCTCGGTAAAACCGCTACGGCAAGGACACACACTTAATTTATTTCCTCCTCCCCCGAATTCGCTACTGGCTATGGCACTACGCGTATAAAATGCCAAAAACATAAGCGAATTTAGAATGGACAATTTGCCGCATTTCTAATAATAAAAAGAAACTTAATTTGTGAAATAACTGTTACCCTTCAATAATAAATTAGGTAAGTGTATTAAAAAAAAAAAAAATAAAAAATAAAACTTTATAATTGAAAAATAAGAAACAAAACAAATATGCTTATTGCGATTTATTTAAAATCACAAAAACAAAATAATTATTGCGGAGGATTGGTATTATTTTGGGTTATTATTTGACAAATTTTTTATAGGTACCAAACAATGAAAAAAAAAAACTATTTGAATTTTATTCAAATCACTATGCATAATATTACTCATAGATAATACGAACACTAATATACTAATAATTTCTCAGTAATAATACAGGACTTTTACATGCAAAAAAAAAATTGTAACGAGCAACAACACGCAATTTACACATAAATTATAATATGTACAAATAGTTACGTAGTAATAACCAATTTCATTTATTCAATTTGTTACAGTTTTAACTTAATACTTATAGATAATATTAATAAATGACAATAATGGCATATAATAAAAATGTATAGTAAATAGCGGTGTACGCCGTAAACCCCGGTATATAGGTACCTTCCAAAACGCAACCGGATATAGGATAGAGTAATAAATGTAGTTATATTGAGTAATTATTAAATTTATGGTTTATATTGTACTAAATAAAAACTTAAAAAATCGAAATTTTGAATAGAGCACGGGGCTAACAAGTCGTTAGGTAAAAGAATTTTTCGAAAAAAAAAAAAAAAATCGAAAAATTCGTTCGAGGTCCGGGGAAAAAATGTTTCATTAATATTTCTATTAAATATTTTAAATTAATGTCTGGGGTTAGGTTAACGTTAAAATTATTAAATTTAATGGAAAATATGATTTACCTTGCTATTATTGCAATCGGCGAATTGAACAAAGTAGAAAAAGACGTAGAAAAATATCTTGACGCATACACAAAATGGCTGGTTCGGTTGGGACTGGTAAAAGACAACCGCGCAGCAAGAATACGAAAAGAGTAATGATCCGGGTGCAATTCAACTAATACCAATTGCATCCCGTGGTCGCCAAAATGGCCGTTTGATACATATTTCTGGTGGGGTTTGTGGATAACAATAACGGAACGGCGGGGTGCGGGAATCGCCCGACCTCAATAGTTGTCACTACACGGCGGGCGGCAGTACGGTTCACGAAACTAGCGACTCCGCCGTGGTTCTACCGGTTGTTAAATTTTGGTTTTTCGCAAATTCTCAAACTTGCACACAGTACGCAACAATTTGACATACAACACGGTTTTCACCATGTGACTGTGTGTTTATCATGGAGTATCCACGGTACCGATATAATGGGTTATAAAATGTTTGTCAGTGAAAGGTAAAATTCAAATCAACAAGCCAGCCATTCGATTTTTGATTGCCGCGTCATTTTTAAATTGCCGCGCTATTTTAATCAAACGTTCGTGAAACCCTCACGAAAACTGCCACCGGAAGCGCCACTGCGGAGTAGCTAGTTTCGTGAATCGTAATGTAAATTATCCCGTCTTTTATAAAAATAATTCTCATCTTATCGTAGATTAAATAATAAAATATAAGTACATCGTCCATGTATACGTTTTAATCTGTTTTTTTTTTTATCGAGAGTCGAGAATTCACGCTTCTTACAACGCGTGAATAAAAATAATTGTTTATAAAAAATATACGCTCTGCCACATTTTCGTGTTTTCTGGTCGGTTTTTTTGCTTTATTTTTTTTTTTTGTTGTTAACCGAGAAGACGAGACATATCGAACATTTTATTATTATACAAATTAGAACTAAAAAAAAATGATCGTTTAAAACCATAGACTACTGCCAATCGGTCGAATGTATTATTTCCTTTCGGTTATTTATTTAATTTATTTATTAAGTTTAACGGGACAAGCCCTTTACATAAGATATAATACAATATTCTAGAACAACCATACATATACAAGATAATTAATTAATATAGTTTGAAAGGTGAATTATCACAAAAATTTACACGTATATAAAATAAATTTCAATTAAATAGTAGGTATATAGCTTTTGTTTTAAAAGATTCACGAGACATAAAAAAGAAGTCGACTTCATTACAAATTGAATTACATAATAATAGTGCTCTAGGAAATTAATTAGGAAAATAATTAAATAGGAAAATTTTTTTCTTCATAATACGATGTGTAATTGAATCATTTTGGAACAAAGATTATTTATTTATTACCCACTTACAGCAAGCGTTTATACGTTTTTATACGTTATTATTAATTCTTTCCTTCGTCGCAAACAATTGTAGCCATAATACGATATGTAATTAAATCATTTTGGAACAAAGATTATTTATTTATTACCCATTTACAGCAAGCGTTTATACGTTTTTATAAGTTATTATTTATTCTTTCCTTCGTCGCAAACAATTGTAGCCACAGTACTGCTTATCGGCTAAAATGTACGACTAAAAATAGTAAATAATAGACAATAATACATCCAATTATCTGAAGTGAGTTATTTATACATTCGTCACTGCCCGTTTACTGCGGACAATCGTCATTTGATATAAGATAATGAATATGGTTTATAAAATATGTTATTTTTAGATATTAATAATTTATTAATTTATTACAGTGTGTACTGTGTAGACGTATTATAGTGACTTGTGTGTAACCGAGCCGATCGAGGAAATCGTTTTGTCTGTTTTTGTTTATGTAACAATTATTATTAGAACTATTAGAATAACCTAAGTACTTTTTTCATTTTATATTGGTTAGATCAACCACAAACGAAAATGTCAAAATTAAATGTTACCTCAACTTCTAACGAGTCTTCTATTTCCTCTTCTAGCTTAAATGTGCTTGATATTAGCTTAAATAGTGATGAACAACCTATTCAGCCGATTATCAATTTTCCACGTCGTAAAATTTGTGAAAAACAACGTAGTTTTCAAAGTTCATGGTACAAAGTTTATCCTTGGATTGAATATTCTGTTCAGTTGGATGGAATTCGTCATTTAACAAGTTCTATGTTTCGTGAAAAGCATCAAGATGTTTTAATAGCCACAGGATATAATAATTAGGAAAAATATTTCGGGGATACTCGGCAGATTCCCATAAAAAATCATTAGCCAAATATCAAAGTTATATATCATCAAAAAGTATAGGAGCTGTTACGACTCAAATGAATAGACATGTCGAAGAGAATATAAATAAAAATCGAGAAGTATTAAAAAGTGAATGAAGGTAGTTCGGTTTATAGTTTAATTGTTGATGAAGCTCGTGATGCGTCAACATTTGAACAAATGTCAATATGTATTAGATATGTACATAAATTATCTATAAAAGAAAGGTTCTTAGGATTTATACAAGTAGAAGAATTAGATGCACTAGGTCTAACTAATTATATTATTGAATTTTTAAATTCATTTGGTTTAGATATTACAAAATGTATAAGTCAATCCTACGACGGTGCATCAGTAATGTCTGGTTCTACCAATGGCGTACAAGTAAAAATTAGAGAACTTTCTAAAAACAAATGCCCTTATATACATTTTATAATTTAATTAATTTTTTGCAGGAGTACAAAAGTTGAAAAATAGTAAAATACACATAGATTATGGTAATATCAATAGCTACGATCCGAATCTAAAACCGCTTCACCAGAAATTATTTTGAAATTCTCTGTTATAATATCACGGTACATACCACGGCTTTGCCGCGCACGGAATTTCAGCATCAACTCTATAAATAGAAATAATAATATTAACTTTTCGGATTTTGTAGATAATAAATAATATTGTTGTGGCGAGAGCCACGACAAAAAAATGACAATATAATAAAAATAACAATAATTATTATTGATAGCAATGGGAATGATATTATTTCCCACCGATAAAATAAAATATCGTGCAAGCCCTAATATTTTGTTCATCTGGCGTATAGCAATTATCATGGTCTCTGTCCGATAAATACATTGTAGTCACGACCCACGTTGAACGTACATTTTTTAACTTGTGATACTGATTTGTAAACGATATAATCGATTGTACGCTAGAAAAATAATTCAGCAATTTATTCGTGTCGGTATTGGACAACATAAACACACGGTTTAACAATTTTGGCCACAACCGTAACCCGCCTTTTAGAAACGATATAAATTATAGGAATGGACGGATATTCGATTTAAGTAAAAAATATGACTGTTGAAATTAACCGATTGTATTGGTTAGAATATCCGATAAATTTTTTTTTTGGAAATTTCAATGGGCACGCAAAATTTCAATAATTTAAAAACACCTCGGTTTGAAAACTATCGTTTGCTATGAGTGGGTATGATTCCGAACGGTTTATGGTTTAGGTTGCGCCTCCAAGGTTTAGGTTACTGACATTTTTCTCCGATGCTATCGGAGTTGATAACGGATTTTGAAAAAAAAAAACAACTAAGAAAACCGAAAAATAACCTCCCTAAAACTAAAAATAAAAATCTTTGAAAAACCATAAGCATCTTCGCTACGCTCAGAATCTAAGTCTGATTATAAAATGACAACGCTACAACACAATGTTTTTGTAATTGTTCGCTGCAACATCTGAGCGTCGAAATTCAACGCGCGACGCACAATTACAGTAACGAAATATTTCGAATTTTCGACGGACGCGTGTGCGGTCGAGATCAAAATACAACGCGCACATAAATTTGCTCCGATTTGTGGTCGCCTTTTTGTTCACGCAGTTACATAATTTTGTTCACAACATTTTCAAATAATCGTCTCGCGATTACTCTTGTCTATAAATAAAAATAATAATCAACCGATAAACTATTTTCAACTCGAACGCGGCACCGTCTGGCTGCTACGACGGCGGCAGATAAGATAAGATACTGGAATATTACAAGTTATGTGGCGTAGGACGTTAGTGTTTCGAACGGCGGCTGGCGATATCTAAGATTAGCTATAATCGTTAACCCAACCTGGCCGTGATATTTACGGCCGACCACGACGCAATACACGACCGAGGGGTTGAAAACGGGGCCCCCCCTCGGCAGCGGTTTTCTGTGTCGAAAACTGCTATTTCGATTACCGACCATACGAGGCGATAACCAACTCGATATCCGTTTTTTTTCGGAAAAAATTAATTCGCGAAATTTCCAACTCGTTTATTTAGCCGACCGAGTGGAATTTTAAACGTCCGCAACCCGGCCGTTACGCGCACGAGAACGTCGTAATGTGCGTAACGGATAATCGGTACGTTCCGTCGGTGTCCAAAATCGAGGTGATTGCGCGTGGTCGGAATTGGATTCGCGGATTCGGGTGACAACGAACATTCCTCGTGACAATGAAATAATAGATCGGCGATACGCGCGAGCGAGTGCGTGAGCGAACCCGCCACCCCCCAACCGTACCCCGCGACGTGGTCGCCGTCACTCAAGACGTGAACCGTATCTGTAATATTGTTGCCGCGTCCGTGGCAATAGTCAGATAACGACACCGTATTGAATTCGGCACGTTTATATTTATACAGGTTTTATTACCACGCGTACCACCAGACGACCGTTTTAAAAAAAAAAAAATACACAATCATGTAACCGCGAATTGCTTTAGTACGTTGATCGATTGACTCATGCGGTAAAACGTTTTAGACTCCGAGTGCAGCTGGGAATGAATTGGTTTTACAATGATGTTTATTCCTTCTTCTTTATGGTAATAACGCTTATTATGCCACTTATTATGTGACTTGCCTAACACGGTAAAATTTCCAAAACGGTCGGAAGACTTTTTTTTTTTTTAAATAATCGTTTTGAAATCAAATTTAAACGAAAATGTAGCACCGAACTGCGCTCGGAATCGTCTTTCGTCAAGCAATAGTTTATCTTTGCTTACAGCCCTAAATGAAATAACGTCACGAATCCTACCTGCCCAACTTCTCACCTAAACAGTGGCCGCTCCCATCTTCAATATTAGTTTTTTTTTTTTTATTTATGTGAACATCTATACCGGAAAGCATACTCCGATTATCAAGTAAAGCACCCCTTCTGAAAAGAAATGTTTTATGAATGATACTTTAAAGAGATCATTTTTTGAAATTCTCATTAATATTCGTGATAAAGAGGAAAACCCAGTTCTTTAGGTTAAAAAAGATTGAAAAATTAAAAAATACGTCCTTAGATAATGGGGACGGGTGTAGCCACCGTTATAGGTAATTCAACGTATACCAGTAAGCAACGATATTTTTTTTTTGAATTTTCCCCGTTTTTAAAAAAAAATACAAGGAAAATGACTTCCACAATACACCGACTAGATCCAAAACACTACAAGACAGTGCCCACATAGTTTTCTATCGGAGCCAGCATTTGTGGTAAAAACGCCGTTTACAAGCGGGAAAACGTTTGAACGTATTGTAATGTCGTGTTAACTACGGATTAATGGGTCTGGCCGGAATAACAGTGCCGAGGGCGACCAATCAACGGCGGTTTCGGTTCCATGGTTACCGCGGCCGATTATTGTCGTAAGAAAATCGCATTATAAACCTGTCCTCCATATTATGACAGTGTTAAACGAAAGCTAAACGAAACAATAGCTACGATCGGTTTTGTGTCGGTCAGCGAACGGAATTCCGCCGTAGGAGCCGTTGGAGAGGCCGACGACGCCCTCGTCGCCGGTGCCGGGCCCGCGGCGGACCGGTGGCGGTTGCCGTCCGAAGTAGTGGCCGCGCCGGGCGCTTTACCTCCAAGACCCGCCACGGACGGAGACGGCGGTGACAACGAATATTGCAGGGGCTTCATCCCTCTCGGCGGAGCAAGTGAAAACGAACACTGCGCAAGAGATGGAAGAGAAGTTGTATTAGCGGCCGACAAAATGAGAGCGGGAGCCAACGACATACCGGTCGTGGCGGACCACGGCGGCGGCCGGAAGTCACCAACGTCGTCCACGGCGGGAGATTTTCCTCCTGCAGGTAACGCTGTGGACGGTGACGGGTGTGGCGAATGCTCTAGCGGCTTCATTCGTCTCGGCGGAGAAAGTGAATGTGGTAAAATCGATTGTGCCAGAGGAGAAGAAGTCGTAGCGGCGGCGGACGATTTAGAAAAGGCCCATCACTTGCCCGTCGCCGTGGACCAGAAAAACGAGATCACCAATAAAGACGGCCGCCGCTGTAATTGTTACGCTCACGGCGCTGACCGTAGCGAAGACGAGGACTGCGACGACGGCCCGCGGTGCCGTGCTAGTACATCGGGTGAATACCCGTTGATAACGTTGGACAGCGACGGCGGTACCACGGTCGTCATGGAGGGCAAGCGACGAGAAATATGGTGCTCCGGCCGTAACCGAAGAGTGAACCGGAAAGGGAGCGGGAACCAAAGCCGGTCGCGCAGTGAGAGGCGGCGGCGTTTGTCCCGCGCGTGTGGCCGTGATCGACGACCACACCGCCGCGGAGCACCGCGACCGTCAAAACCGCCGCCACCTGCGGTTTGCTAGTCAGGCGGATACCACACCGAATCGTCCGCGATGCACAACATAACGCGAAGCATCACCGGTGATCAACCGGCAACGTAATCGCAGGTCAAAGAAATAGTCTAATACATTTAAAACGGCGTTAAACAATTGCAAATTAATTGCAAATTAGAGCGAATTACCCCCATTTCCTTTGTAAAATCAATTTCTTATTTGAGGGGGAGGGGGCAACTCCTCCTCCACTCCACTTTGGTCGATCAACGTCGGAATACCGTAAATTAATTACGAAATATAATTGCAAATCATTTTAGATTTATTTTTGGAAACTTTTTTAAAGTTATCCATAATGTTCAACATTTTCTACCATTTACAAAAACGATTAGGCGCATTAATCATACGTGAAATAATGAAACAAAAAAAAAAAAAAAATATATATCATATCAATAGTACGTTAATTAAACATAATATAATATGGATGTAATACTTAGTGCTTGTTAATTAGATCAAAGAACAAGACATTTTTTTGGTTTGTCTACATGGGTTTTTATTAAAAAAAAATTTTAAAAATTGTCAGGAAATGTATAATTTGTTACGGGGTTGATTATAATGGCACATAAAATTTTGTTGAAGAAATAATGTATATTAATGAAAATTAATAATCACTTACAAATTGAATTTTAAATTTTGAAAGGGCTCATCTCGAGGATTTTTTTCAAAATTGAAAAAAAAATCAACACATTATTTAATGATATATATGTATACCGAAATTTAATGAGCGAATAGAACCTTACATAGGTTCCAAATCACTGCCGCATGAATTAAATTTCGGAACGAACGACATATTGACTCACAGAAGTTAAAGAAATATAATGTACCAGAAGAATATTTTATATTTAGAGATAAATCCTTTTCGAAATTTAAAATTGAAAAAAAAATCAACACATTATTTAATTATATATATGTATACCGAAATTTAATGAGCGAATAGAACCTTACATAGGTTCCAAATCACTGCCGCATGAATTAAATTTCGGAACGAACGACATATTGACTCACAGAAGTTAAAGAAATATAATGTACCAGAAGAATATTTTATATTTAGAGATAAATCCTTTTCGAAATTTAAAATTGAAAAAAAAATCACATTATTTAATTATATATATATGTATACCGAAATTTAATGAGCGAATAAAACCTATGTAAGGTTTCAAATCACTGCCGCATGAATTAAATTTCGGAACGAACGACATATTGACTCACAGAAGTTAAAGAAATATAATGTACCAGAAGAATATTTTATATTTAGAGATAAATCCTTTTCGAAATTTAAAATTGAAAAAAAAATCAATACATTATTTAATTATATATATGTATACCGAAATTTAATGAGCGAATAAAACCTATGTAAGGTTTCAAATCACTGCCGCATGAATTAAATTTCGGAACGAACGACATATTGACTCACAGAAGTTAAAGAAATATAATGTACCAGAAGAATATTTTATATTCAGAGATAAACCCTTTTCGAAATTTACAATTCGATTTAAAAAAAAAAAATTATTGGAAATTAAAGTTAAAATGTATATTATTACAGTGTGAGTGTCGAACTGTGTATTTGTTTGGTTTGTGTGAGTTTTTTTTTTTTTATAAATCGTCGTGTGTCTCCGTATATGTGCTACGTAATGACCCCGTCCATTGGCCACTACTCCATACGATATGTAACTGAGATTTTAAAATATATATTCGGATGTCCATAAGTTCGTAAAAATTTTCGAACAAACTTCGTTATCCCCAAATTGTTTACTTTTTATAATGAAATACTACTGTTTTAAACGTTTATGTATATATTAACCCATGTTGACTACCCTTATAATTTTGAAGATTCGTTGTATTTCTTATTACTTATTTATCTACCTAACCTCGACCCATAGGAAGACAAAATCAATATGATAAAACGACCAACACAGCATTCTCTATAAAAAAAAGATTATTTACATTTTTTACCCACTACCCATTTGTAATGTACGAAATAACATAAATATGAACAAAATACAAAATAATATCGTAGGTATCTTTGAAAATAGAAAATTATAACGTTTCCTCCTTGTATATTACCACTTGATCGAATTCTACATGTTAATCTCAAATATATTATCAATTAATTTAAAACACGCCGTTAAATATGATAATTGATGTTTATAACATTCAAATTAATATATGTTTTATTCAACCGTTTCTTTAGTTGTATTTGGAATGAAACGACGATGAGTTTGAACAAATTGTGAAACATTGTATGTACGTTGCTGTTCCTCATTAATTATAACGAAATTGTTAAAATCTTATGCGAGTTTCATACTTCTCCCCTCTGCTATACCACTTATAACCATAATGTTTCCTAGAATCCTTTTCCCAGTACTATGACGTTCATCAATTGCAGGCCATTCTGTTGGATTTTTCTTAAACCATTTTTTATTGATTTTAAACCGGTTAAAAACTGTTTGAACTGACCTCCGATACGGAAAAATTTTGTTACAGAAATAATGTATAGTAATGAAAATAAATAATCACTTACAAATTGAGTTGTTAATTTCGAAAGGGCCCATCTCGAGGATTTTTTTCAAAATTGAAAAAAAATCAACACATTATTTAATTATATATATGTATACCGAAATTTAATGAGCGAATAAAACCTATGTAAGGTTTCAAATCACTGCCGCATGAATTAAATTTCGGAACGAACGACATATTGACTCATAGAAGTTAAAGAAATATAATGTACCAGAAGAATATTTTATATTTAGAGATAAATCCTTTTCGAAATTTAAAATTGAAAAAAAAATCAACACATTATTATATATATATATGTATACCGAAATTTAATGAGCGAATAGAACCTTACATAGGTTTCAAATCACTGCCGCATGAATTAAATTTCGGAACGAACGACATATTGACTCACAGAAGTTAAAGAAATATAATGTACCAGAATTTCTATCTTGTATCCAGAATACTCTTCTGGATATTTTATATTCAAAGATAAACCCTTTTCGAAATTTACAATTCGATTTAAAAAAAAAAACCTATACTATTGGAAATTAAAGCCAATGTTTTATAAAGTTCGTGTTATTTAGTTTCAATAAAAAAACAAGACAAATATATAATGTGCTCAATAATAAATAATAATTGATTTGAAAAAAAAAGGGAAATATGTGTTCCCCCTCGGTGCCCTCGGGCTTTTGTGTTTTCTAAATAAAACGAAAATTATTACGTGTTTCGTATAACAATTTTTTTTTAAAAAAAACTTGGTTCGATACCAGTTTATTCAATTTTTAATTTTTTTCTCTAAAAATGTTTGATGTATCATGTATATAAATACAAATCGTGCAGCCAGTACTAAGTAGTACATCAATATTAACTTGTTTAGATAAATTCCATTTTTCGTCGTCATCCCAGCACTTCAATAAATTGTTAAAATTTTCGTTTCACCTACTTCGTTTCATCCACTTGTTCCTGTTACTATCACATTGGACTTGTTCAAATAAAACGGCTCTATTATTATTATTAACAATAATATTAGAATCATAAATATTGTACACATAGCGCCCGTTGAACATAAGCAGTGATAATATAAACCGATTTTCAATTTCCTATTATCTAAAGGTAACTCCGTTTCATTTTGAACAAAAATAAGACATACTGCTTTAACTATAGTATTATAACATGGTTGTAATAAAGAAAAATTCCAAAGAAAAAATACTCAAATGATTTGCAATTAGGAAAACTCGATTTGCAATTATTTGCAATCAATTTAATATAATTATTTGACGATATTTCGACACCGATTTTGACTAACCGACCACTTTGAAAAATTCCCGAAAAAAACATAAAACTGTTTGCAATTATTTAACGGTATTCTGACGCTAATCGGCTAAAGTGGCGTCGGCGTGAAGAGCCAACCAAATTTACTGTTATTTGTAATATATATATATGTATAATATACATAATAATATAATAATAAAATATGTGTTATTGATTTCCGATTGGATTTCGAGTTGTTGTATTTTCTTAAATTTCGCTGACCGTCAAGGTCATATATGTATACTTTTTTTGTTTTGGTGTTCTCTAAATTTGTCGAGTGCTTTTTTCCAATCTCGAAACTCAGTCTAAACTAATAAATGTGTGTTTTGACGATCTCCTTTTCCAACCAAATTTGATCCAAACGAGACATGATAACGGCAGTAAGTTCCGTCCTCTGCAGCAGAATACACCAACCACATAAGTGAACGTAACCAAGAATGCTCGAATTTCAAATTTCGTTTGTCACAAGTCGGAAACTTGAAGTCTATAATCAGGTATCCAATTGTGCACACGAACTTCATAATTTTTAATGTCGTTCAATTGCTTTCGACAAAAATGTGTAATACCATTTGGAAAAATCTATGGATAAAGTAATAATAAATATTATAATGTAATGACAATTTATGACAATTTTATTTCATGTTAAAAACCTATCTGTATCGAGCATAACTGCGGATATCTATTTTGTTTTGTATTATAACACGTAAAACATTGTATTTATTAACATTAATATCATCATTATGTAAATTTATTATACCGTGTTGGGTATATTGTGATAGAGAATTTAAAAATAAATGAAAAATTATATAAAAAGAGAAATAATATAAATAATATAATGAAATATAATAAAGAAATTCGTTTGTGATACGGGTACAGATTTTTTGACCCGCCTCGTGACACGGGTCGAATATTTTATAATTCTTTCCTTTTCAAGTGTTCTCATCGCCATTATTCCCTTATTTCTCAATCAGATTATCAATACATAACCATATTGTTCTATTCTGTGACATAACTGTCAAATAATAATTACTACCTATTTGTAGTAATTATTTGAAGTTTTTTCCTGCGTTAGTATAAGTAGTATAAAAGCGTCACACTGAATTTTAAAGAATGTATGATGCTTACCGTGATGTAAATACTGTCGTGCGGAAAAATAAAAATAAAAATAAAATAGACTATGGAGGGGATCGCTAAAATTCCTTTATTTTAAATTTTTGCGACCTATTTTTTTTTCTAAAAAAATATCGCACCAATAACAAAAAACACCAACAGGTCTTTTTTGTCGAATTTTTTATCTAGTTGGTTGGTGACTTTACCAATAAAATTTTAACTTTATTATTAATTTGTATTTTCCAAATTTGAATTAATTAATAGCTCCTTTTTGAGCAGTATATAAATTGTGTAGAAAGCTTTAATTTTTATCACAATAGTTCCATGCAACTAAGATAGATTTGGTAAAACGCGTATAATGTAGATTTCGTTCTAACTTGTTCCAACCAATTGATTTATAATATACAATTTTCGTAAACAGGGTAATTTTACATCGGTGATGTTATACACTTGACACTTTTCAGGTATCTCAAAGGAATTGATAAAATTAACTATGAGTTATTTGACTTATTAAATAGTCTGCAACCAGAAACATCAACATGTTTAATATGATGTGAGATGAATATGATAAGATAAGTATGATTTAGTAAAATGGTGTAGAATACCACGATAGAGAATTCTTGTTTGGATAAATAAAATCAAGACAAAATCTTTGATAAAATAGACAAACTTACTTTTGATATGCGAGTGTCTAATATCCTAACAATAATATCCTTATATCCCGATATCCGTAACCAAAACCTTATCTTTCAAAACGGATAAAACATCTACATATCAATTTTAAAATCATATATTACCTATAATCACGGTCATATACAGTATGTTCTACAATATAATCGTTGTGCTAATAATTCTATCAATATTTATTTATTTTATTCTATCTGGTTTTGTGCCAGGGGACAAATAATATGTTTTTAATGTAGGGGCGTCTTTTCAATTTTTTTTTGCGAGGTTTCAAGCAGGCCGTTTTAAATATTTCACCAGGCAATATAGAAATATACATGACAGGTACTAATATAATATAATATATCTATGTATATAATCCAGCTTTTAATTGTTTCAATGGATTATGAATCGCAATAAACATAAATAGTAAAAAGCTATTTAAAATCTAAAAACTAATAAATAATTGACACTTTACCTATGAAAACCAATAAGTAACGCATACAAATATTGAAGACGATAAATGCAGTGAAAAATAAGAAAAGAAAAATGCATTTAATATTCACATTATTATTAACTAAATGGTATGTATAGTTTTTTCACTAGCAAAACACTCTGGAAAAACAAATCAATTGCATCTAATTAGAGTATTATTAAGAGGATATTAAAGAGAATACCAGCGATTTCCAAGTCCAGCAAATACATCTACAACTTTTTCTAAATCGATATTATTTACTTCTTTTTAAACATTTAGCATCATAAGATAATATTTTAGCCTTGTTCATCGCCCACGGAAATGTGATTTTACATTTTTTAACGATGAAAAACCTCTCATTGGATGCCATTATAATTGGTGACGTTTTTAAAAATGAAATAGTTTTCAATGTTTTTAAAATAACAACCGTTAACGGTTCAATCGTGAAGTCATCCAACTGTGCTCCGTATCTATAATCTATATCCGTAATCTGTATTCTGTAGGTATCAGGTATGTCTGGTAAGTAATAAAATAAAATATATGATACATCCATTTTTTACTCAATTACTTGATAGCACGGTATTTGTTTACTGCAGACAATAAAACACCAATATTGCTAATATAAAAATAAAATTTAATTTTAATTATATATAAAAAAAAAAAGGTGCATTATTTCAGCAGGTGACCGTACACCCTGCCCCCCAAATGACGCCCTTGTTTTAATACACATAATATTTTGGGCGTATGTAATTTGCGCCAAAAACAATCAAAAAATAAATAAATGTACGTAACTTGTAATTATATAATCTGCGCCATCTTGTACCTACACAAATTGTAATTTGCGCTACTTAAAATAATTAAACTATTTTTTTTTTTAACACATTACCATATTGCATTTTTAATCATTTATCAATCAAGTTCATTTGAATAGTTTGTACTTTATGTACATTAAATAAGTCAAATTTTGGTTAGTAATAAAACATATAAAAATCGGTTATATTATAATTATAATTAATGTATATTAGTATACGTACTTTATGAATAATTTTTATTAGATTAGACGTAATCGATTTCGTCTTTACTTATTATTAGTAGAACACAACAATATTATATTATGTCGATGCGATATTAGAATTATTATCAGATGATAAATTCCAAAAGTTGAAGTTAGAAGTGTGGCGCAGATTACATATACCACTTTGTTTTCTGTCCTGGTATGAAATACAAAAATTAATTTTTAGATGTGGCGCAAAATTTATGTTATATTTATATATGTTAGCATAACTTACACACGCACTTAAATGTATCTTATTGGTGGTGAAAATTACAAGCAACAAAATTGATGCGAAATACCATCTCCCAATATTTTCTTCTACATAATCCTCTTTATAATTCCTTCACTTAATTATAGTATAAACTTTTCCATTTATTCAATGTTTTTTCCAATTATTAACAAAACTACACTCGCGAAAAATCAAAAAACCATTTCATTACAAACAATACGAACCGTCGAGATAAAATTATGAAAATAATTGAAATTCATTAATAATGATTAATAATTAATTATCATTAATAATTCGGTGTAAGATTTCGTTTGTATAAAAATAACGTCAACAAATTTAAAATAGTAAAATCGTGAGTTGATGTCGTACCAGCACACCTATATATTGTGTTCATTTTCCCTGGTATAGGTATTTTCCCTGGTACGTATACCTGATACGCAATACCTGATACTGAATACCCTGATACGTTTTATTCCGGTTTTTCCCAAACATTATGAAAACCACTTTTAATATCAAAAAATGACTTCACAATGCACTAACTAGATCCAAAAAAAAAAAAAAAAAGTTTTGTTATTTTTTGATGGCGAACGAATTGTAAATCGTACACAACCAGTATGTGATTGTCGTTGTTATAGGAAAAATCGTACGTATAAAGTTTATTTATATATCGTTTGTTTTTCTATATAGACTATTATAAATCTGTAATATTACTGTTTCAATAGTTATAGTAAACTCAGCTTGATTTCAATATGATTGGTCGTAAGCACATATTGGCCGGTATTTCCAAAGTCCTTGTCGTGCAATTGCTGAACAAGTACTCAGTTGAAAACACGGTCAGGTTTGCTTCGAAAAGAAATATAACGAGTCCGTTGGGAAGCCAATATAAAGGTTTGTACCGCGGAACATACCGTACACTACTAAAGGAGATCATCGGTAATTCGTTATTTTTTTTCGGTTCACGGAACTTCTAAAAACCAAACAGTGGACGAAAAGTAAATTGTGATCCGTTGTTTACTATGGCGTATTGTAGGGGGGAATGGACATATAATATGTCTTTTTTTTTTCAAAGAATTAAGGCCAAAAGTTTAACTATTTTCAAAAATTATTTTTATTGATTTTTATAATAATAAAAGTACGAGAAATTTACCAATGAGAGTATACACATTTTATAAGATATAAGATTTTATAAGATATTTTAATTTTTGAATTATTTTAAAGAGAACTAAATTATAGTGTATTTAATTTTGTTAGGTGCCTCCGTTTTACGAAACGAACGCATTTCTTCGACACGCTGTATCGATAGATTTTTTTCCAATACAAAAACCCTACTGAACGAAAACGTCAAGACAAGATTGCAAGCATCCAATGTGCAAAGTATATATAACTTTAATATTTAATTTCTATTAAACATAAATATTTCTGGTTTATCGTCAAGGCCCGCGGAGAAATTAGAAAACTAGATATAAAATGTTATATTAATTTATTATCAGCTATTTAAAAATAAAAATCCAGCCCTAGAGGGGTAAGGAGTTATAATTTTACCGTGCTAAGAATAGCAACAAAAAAACAATCTGTATAACTAATTTAAATACTCTGAAAAAACGCATTATAAATACGTTGGCACAGTATCGTTTACACAACATTCCGCCCAAACGGTTGGCATCTCAAACTAATTATTATTTTTGGCATTTTTAAATTTAAATTTTACCACTTAACTAATTAATAATACATTACGTATGCTTTATGTTGGGAAAGGACACGTTCTTTTCATAGTAACGAAGCTTGGAACGCGTCCCTTTTCAAATATAGGAACGAGAAATGGGAAAAAGTTTCTATGAAAGAATATGAAAGACTATGAATTTAAACGCACGTAATTTTAGTGGTAATATTGTTTAAAAATGATTTAATGTCGGCATCACTTCGTTAGTTATTAATAAATAACCACAATAGCACAATGTACTATTTCTCCATTTTTATTAACATACAAGGTACATAATAAGATATTATATGGTTCCAAAGAAAATGTTTACTTCATTTTCATCTTTTTGGGTAGGAAATTAATTTAATTAATTTAATTAAATTTAATCTATTATGATTTCATGACAATTCCAAAAAGTAATAATAGTGTTCAATTTTAGTTGACTTGATTAACTCACACTACACTCATTTTTTTATGAAAATTAAGTAGATACACAAGTGTGAAGTGACTAATAAATAAGCCATGAAAATCTTGAATGTCAAATCAAATATGCATATATTTCCAAAGAAAATTAATTAATGATATTTTCAAATTAAGAATATAAATAAAACTATCTTAAACTGCATTCATAAAAAAAAAGGACTGCTCAAAATAACGAGCCGTTCCATTTTTAAGGTACGAAGAAGGGAAACGAATTCTTTTTTGTAGTAGGAACGAGGAACGGGAATGAATTACTTATTAAAAGGAATGATAATATTATAAATAATAATGGATGAAGTTTGGCACACATATAGAATACGTTCTAGATTAAAACATAAAATACTTTTTATCCCGAAATTCGCCTGATAGTGTTTTTTTGATAATATTGCAACATAATTCAAAATATTATTATTGATTTATAGGTAGGAACTTTGACAAAATATGTGAAAAAAATAGTTATTTTTAGTTAATTTCTTGGTCACGGGTAAAAAATAATACATTTTAGTTAATTGGTATGAGGAGACACGTTTTTATTTTTTTTCGTTCAATAATGTATAAAGATAATGTCTTATACTTAGCCCAAATCACTGGATCTAAAAATTTTAATTTTGTCCACAAGTTCGCTCTAAACAAAATGTTGACAATTCAAAAATTAACAGCGAAAAGATAAAAATAAAATTGAAACAAGGATTGTTACAATACAAGCAGACAACTCTTCTACCAAAAATTTTGCTCCGATATCTAAATTCAGCACTTTTTTTTAAAAATAATTTTGACTGTAGGATGGTACTTTAAGGTGGTAACTTTTTGATTTTCTCAGGAGTTTTTCTAATAAATGGGAAAAACCTGATAAAAACGTAGGCAAAACGTAGGTAAATAGTATGACATTTGTAAGGCATTTAAAAAATGTGTAACCGAACTCTGCTCAGAATCGCTTTTTCGTTAGCAAAGAGTAATCGTTACGTACCGATAAGCATTAAATTTCACAACCCATCGTGTGAAATATGTCCGTTTGTTTTTTTTTTTTCATTTTAGATACTTACAAAATATACAACAAACATTTTGGTGCTATTTGTTTAAACGCCCAGCCGTATAAAAAGTCAAACAATTTCCACTACTCTAATATTTTATCTGTTCAACAAACATCATTCATTCAAATTCGAAAAATAACGTGTACGCCATCGATATTATCGGACAAACATTCATCTAAAGTTGAAGAAACTGTAAATGCAGCCAAAGAAAAGGCTAAAAAAGAATCTGAAGGAAAGGAAACTTCAGCTATAAAACCAAAAAAGTCAATTCAACAGAAAATTAAAGATGAATTGATGCACTATTATAACGGTTTTAAGCTTTTGGGACTCAATTGCAAAATTTCCCTTAAATTGGCTATTAAGAAAATGAAAGGACAAGAATTGACAAGAAGAGAACATAACCTAGTAAGTTATTTTAAATAAGTAGTAAGTAAATAAATAGTAAGTTACTTTTACTTGATAATGAGGGTGATACTTTAGGGAAGTCATTTTTTGATTTTCCCGAGAGATTTCCTAATAATTGGAAAAAACCGGGAAAATTCATCGAAAACCTAGGATTTATTGTCTTATCAATTATCATATATATTTTATTCACTATATACGTCTACAAATATAACGTGTTTTATGTTTTCGCAAACAAAAGAAAGATATAGAAAGAAAAAATATGTATACATGTATATTTTATATAATTATAATATAGTAATCATATTATATGCATAATAAGAGAAGTAGATAAATAAAACTGAACAAATTATTTTTAAAGATTATAAAATAGTTAAATGCATAAATACATAATATTAACATAAAGGAATTTAAGATTAAAGATTAAGATAATTCTAAGAATAATATTATTCCGAACCTTATTATATAACCTATAAATATAACCTTATTTTTTTAATGATTATTGTGTTATGTGAAAACCTAAGTAAATTTATGAGTTCGAATTCCATTAATTTGGTTGGTTACCAAATCCATTATTGTTTAACACTTTACTACGTGATTAACATAATTTTTTACATTTCAGTTTGTTCAAACTTTGGCCGATCTTTTTCGTCTATTACCTTTTTCTGTGTTTGTTGTTGTACCATTTCTCGAATTCACATTACCAATTTTCATCAAGGTTTTCCCTGGTATGTTACCAACTACTTTTCAAACAAAACACGAAAAAGTAAGTTCTACTTATATGTTATATATTATTATATCATATTAATATTCAATTATTTTAGGAAGCAAAACTCAAACAATCTCTCAAAGTGAAACTTGAAGTGGCAAAATTTCTTCAAGAAACATTGAACCATATGGCTGTCTGTGGTCAAGGGCATACGTGTAAATCAGCCAAAGAGTTTTCAGACTTTTTCACCAAAGTATATATTTAATTGGTTTAATATTTGTGTTTCATATTTGAATAATGGTACCATTTTAGGTAAGACAAGAAGGTAATGTTATATCAGCTGATGAAATACTTAAATATTCAAAGCTGTTTAAAGATGAAATTACATTAGACTCGCTTCCTCGACCTCAATTAGTTGCCCTCTGTCGAGTACTTGATCTTCGGCCGATTGGCACTACAAACTTTTTAAGATTTAAACTCAGACTTAAACTTCGTTCTTTAGCAATTGACGATAAAGTATGTTAAGTTTATTTTAAAAATATATTATTTTGTTATTTTTTCCCTTTTAATATATAGAAGATCCAAAAAGAAGGTGTCGGTACACTAAATCTAAGTGAACTTCAGCAAGCATGTTTAGCCCGCGGAATGCGTGCCTATGGTCTCACTGAAAATCGTCTACAACAACAACTTACTCAATGGCTAGACCTATCATTAAACGAAAAAGTTCCTCCTTCTTTACTCCTCATTTCTAGAGCATTCAGCTTTACAGAAAATATACCAATCAGTGATTTACTTAAGAGGGCTATTTCAGAATTGCCTGATTCTGTTGGAGTATCAACTAAAGCAGATTTGGGTGAACGTGATGGTACAATAAATAACAAGGCCAAATTGGAAGCAATTAAGGAGGAGGAACGGAAGGTGGCCGAAGAAATAAAAGAAAATTTGGAAGTAAAGAAAAAAGAACTAGAAGAATTAGTTGATAAAGCACCAGTTTTAAAAGACACAATTGGAATAATTAAAGAAGAGGTTAGTTGAGAATTTATTATATTTTAAAATACTAACCGTAATAATTGTTTATAGGAAATTACATCAACTGATTTCAAAACACTTGCAAATGCTATTGAAAATCTGAGTTGTGAAAAAAAGAAACTTGTTGTGGAAAAAGAAGAAATTAAAGATTTGAAAGGTGAACTCAATGACTACGCGAAAGTAAGTGCAATGTGTTTTTATTGTGTGGTATTCGAAATTAGTATTTGCCCCCTCCCACCCCCTGAGGACACTCCTGATATATGTAATGTTGATTATAATTTATGAATAAATAATAATACTAATTTATTATAATGTCACTAATTATCAAAGGTGGGTAATTACTGATTACAAAGTTAGTATTAAATTAAAATTGACTTTTGTTAATAACTTTAGATAAAATCGGTTAGTTTGAATTCTGAATAACTTATTAGATTATCGCGTTTTATTGGATGCTCAAAATATTTCAATTTATCACATTAAAAAGAAAAAGGAACTTGTTATTAATAAGTTTTCAGTTGATATATTTTTTTTGTAAAGTCTGCAATTCAATTTTAATAATCATATTTATATTTTAGTATGCCACTTTTGTACTTATATTTTAAAAAAGGTACAGTATTTATCTATGTATACAATTTGTGTATTAAAAACAAAAACCTAAATCTAAATTTTGAATGAACTGTTATAGAATATAAAAATTACAGGTTAAGACATTGTTATGCAATTTATGTCAGTGGTGGTATAATGAGTGTGGTAGGTAGATCGCCACCTTTGGTCCTATTCTTTGTTTACAATAAATAATTTAATGAGTATTGATCATGGTAATGATTGTGAATGGAATTTTAAAATATCGGGGATAGGTTATGGGCTCTTCAATATTATTTTCTATTAATTTTTGTTATTCTTTTTCGTCTCCTCTCCCCCTAAAAGTCAGTTATAAACCTTATAGACTTATATCTACATAAAATATTTTTATTCTGTATTAATTGTAGGATGTAAATAATCTTCAAGAAGTAATGATTGCTGAGAAAAATGAAAAGGTTAGAGAATCGAAAGCGGCCAACAACTTATTCAACAAAGTCAATTATATGATTTATAAAATAGAGCAAGTCGTTAACGAATTGGAATTAAACGAAAGTGAAATTGAATGTTGTAATGTTAAAAATAAAGTATCAATTGATGAACCGACTACTGTAGAGTGGTAAATATATATTTCTTATAATACTGCAAGTTGAAAATATGTTAAATGTTTTTATTTCTTTTATTGCAGTGAATTGATCAAAATCAAAATCGATGAATTAATCTCGTGGGTACGAAAACTACAAAATGTACCAGATGACGAAAAGATAAAAAAAATTGCTGAAATTTTGAGTAAAATCGATGAAGACGGTGATGGATCAGTAAGATTAGATACTGTGTTGAAAGTAAGTTGAATAATTATATTGTTTAAACGTTCTTTTAATTATATTTGTATATACTATATTTTAGGTGATACAGATGATTAGTACTGAAAATGTTAAGTTATCCAAAAAAGAAATAGATATGATTATTCAATTAGTTATGAAAGAAGAAGAAATGGAATGTCTAGAAAAAAAAAATTAAATTAATTTAAATAATTTCAGTGAAATAGAAGAGGTATGCGTGTCGCATACCGATGAAATCAATTATTATTAATCTATACTCTTTATATATACAGTGTGTCCTACCGTGTTCGACGGATTTTTCTAGCGCTATTAATATTACATTTTTTTTTTCAATCGGTTTGTCTACGAAGGGAACATTGATTTGGTGAAAAATTACCCTCGAAGACAAACCGATTGAAAGAAAAAAAAGAAATATAAGAAAAAAAATTTAATAAAAAAAAAAAACAGCTCTAGAATAATCCGTCGAACTAGAAGGGACACACTGTATCCTGTATACATATAATATATAATATTATTAGTCATAGGTGTCTGTTCTTCTGTCACCGTTCGTATATCTGAATCTCATTATCTTGGTTGTCCATACTATTACTTATTGAGTTGTCTCATCCCTTTTGGTGGTACAATCGTACCTCAGCAATGGTGATCAGTTCTTCTTTCTTACTTACCGGGTCTGATAGTTTCCTTATTACTCTATTTTCCGCATATGATAACTGGTTACCAGTTACAAAACTCCTACAAAAAATAGCATGAACTCCTACAACAGATAATGTTAACTCCTACACAAGATAATTGTAAAAAATCAGCCATATAATACAAAACTAAGGGGTAGAAATTGTTGTAATTCCAATTTACGGAAATATTGTAGGTAGACGTTATCGAAATGTTCGAGAATTTCAAATACAATGCCTTATATTAATATGTTTACTAAATTTTATTTTACATTTATTATCTTACATTAGTAAGTCTGTACGGATATTTATCCGAAATGCAACAAAAAAGATCTATCATTTTTCCATCAGAGAACTGTTTCTGGTATAAAACGTCGTACGTGTTTATTTAAAATAATGAAATCGTAAAATCGTACGTTTTTCCCCACTCAAGTGCAATTATTTCAAATAAACATCATTGTAAAACCAATATAATTCCTCGCTACACTCAGAATCTAAAATGTATAAAGGTCTGTGTAAACTGTGAAAACTACTCGTAGGAAAACCGAAAATATATTTACTGCACCGCGAAACAGTGTTATGAAATTCATATTAGCCGACCGTATTTTGTAAAAAATAATTTAAAAATGAAAATTTAATAATTAAAAAAAAAATTAATTAATTAATTAATAAATATATGTATATCAAATTTACAATTTCAAGTTAATAAATTGGTGAATGAGTTTGATTAAAACACTTTATATTATTGTTCATTTTTTTTTTTCATCAAGTAGAAAATGTTTTTTATTAATTATTGATTGTTTAAATTTATTTTTATATTATTGTTAATAATAATATAATTCATGGTTTTTTTTTTTATTTCCACATATCACATTACAATTGATATAAACAATTTTTTATTATTATTTTATATAAGTATGTCACAAAAATGGAAGCACTTTCACCAAATTATCAATACATACAACTTGTAGAGCAAGTTTTCAAATGTAAAATGAAAAAAAAAATGTTTGCATCAGATTAAAACTATAATGTACATAAACTATTTTCACTCTATAAGTATACATACGATACAAATATTGTTAAAATCATTGTTATTCTTATTGCTTTTATTCGTGTAAAGTTTAGTTTCTTAATAATTTTGTTCGCATGTCTGTGTGAGAAAATAGCATTTTATTATTATACCTATATAGATTATAATATTATGTATTTGTTATTGCGATTATTTACAACAAGAAGTAGACAATTTATATTTGATCTAAACAATTTTTTATGATGCTAGCACTATTCGACAATTCATTTTTACAATATATTATTTATTAGTTAAGAAATATGCAATTTAAGTACGTATTTTAGATTCTGAGCAAAGCGAGGTACGTATTGGTTTTACGATAATGTTTAATTTTTTTTGTATATATGCATACTTCAGTTAAAAATAATCGTAGATTCTTGAAATTTTGATAGAAAAATTATATTGCCTTTTTTTAGACGTAAATAAATTTTCAAAATATTATAGCCATTTTGAACTATTTGAGACTAGACATTTTATTTTATTGACTTCTTTACGCGGAATTTTTATTCGATAGGTACTCTGTGGATAAAATTGTTCCACCAATTAGAAATGCTTGAAAATTTAATAGGTTCATTTGAAGACCTGAAGTAGTGCCTGAAGACTAAATATAAATTTCATACCACTGTGTGCAGAGTGTACGGTTTTATTATTTTAAATTTATACGATATTTGTTTTCTACAAAAAATCTTACTCAAAGTTTCAAGAATAGCATCCATAGTTGCTGAGTTAGAAAGTCCAAGCAGTTTTCATAATAATTGGGGAAAATCGGGAAAAAACGTTAAGGAAAACAAACAAATGTACGGTGTTAACGATTCCACTACCTATTTAAAGTGTATTCGATTCGGTTTTTCAGCTTGACATTTTGTTTCAAATTTCATGTGTAGCGTCATACTATTTGAAAGATAATTTTGTCTACTCGGTGTTAGTGCTTAAGAAGGTATTTTTTTATTATCGTCATTGTAATTTTCTCAATATTTGGGAGATACCGGGAACAAAGTTGACAAAAAACGTAAGAGTTTCACGACATTTAGGGCTTTATTATTTTATTTTTTGTTTTTTTTTTCAATTTGGTTAAATATAATCATAGTTACTTGAAATTTTCATAGAATTTCGATTAAATCGTATTTGATTTTATGTGGATACAATGGTTTGGCTCAACAGAAATAATTAAACATTTAACACTAGATTCATTACAATAAGTTAATGGTAAAAAAAAATGCGAGCTAAATGTAATAAGTTTATTTTTTATAAACTCGAGTTCAAATTCTGACAAAAACCGTAAAAGTTACGGCTCAAAATCGTGTATCGTCAACATTGATTTATCGTTGCGTACTAATATAAACTGAATAATTGTATGGTTACTGTCTTCCCAACTTCACACATGGATTATAAATGGAAGTAAATATATTATTATATTACTATTCGTGGGTAAGTATTCGGATAACAATTATTTTAACATTTTCAACCCAGACCCCAAATTATTCCCGAACTGTATAAAATGCACTTTATATATTAGTATATTACTATATACTGCAAACAATAAGCGTCGAGTATATTTATTTTCAACATAATAACAAATGTATCTTCCACTAAATCCAATTTCACACTACACACGTAACGGTATATTTCGTACTATTATTAGGTATAACATATTAGTTTCAGAGCGTATAACATAATACAATACTTTATATACCTAACCTGCAGGAGACATGCCATAGAATATATTATATTACAGTGACTTGTGTACATGTATACTTACCGTTATATTATTTAAATAATTTGAAAGTATCCTACTGAGTGCAGAGTAGTGCACAAACGTATTTTGTTGTTTAGTCATAGGTATCGAATATATTTTTTTATATTATGGTGTACAAAACGATATGTTTGTTGATGCTATTATAATGAAGGACCGTTATAAGCAATTTCGTAAATTCATTTTTAAATTGTTATTAGATACATTCAATTTTCAGTAGGATTTCGTGATATTTAATAATTGTAATTGAACTATTTATATGCTTCTGTGCTGATAAAAGTGGCTATGGAACAGCGAATCCAATGCAGAGGGAAAAAAATACTTTTAGGTAAGTCCGGTAAAAGTGCTGCCATAGAGTCGAAATTTTTGATTTCCGACCTTAAAATTTATTTTAACTTATACTCCATCTATTAATGGACTTTTTAATATAGGCTACTATTTAAAAATCTAAAGTAGGTAGTGATTTTACCCCCATAAATAAGAGTGACCCAAATATAAAACTGTAGAATTGTTTGTTTCTTAAATGTTAAAAAAGTTAAAAGTTAATATTAATTCATAAAGTATACTTACATTTTTAAAAAAAATACTTAAAAAAATAAAAATTATAAAGGGCTTAATAATCCTCCACTCTATCGATCCTAATTTACCTATTCAAATAAGATATATAGCGGTTTTGGTGCAAATTACTAACACTTTTTTCGTCTACCTGCGGACGTGCAAATTCCATAATATTCAGTTTAGTGTAAATATATAGACTCCCCGGACTCTCCCTTTAATAATACACACTAAAACAATTCATGTCACGGATAGTAGATAACTGCATCACGGGCACTCTCTCTCTCTCTCTCTCTTTCTCGGGCAGAATGTATTTAATTAAGTATTAAGAAAAAATAAACGTCCTTGCGGCACGATATTTTTTTTATTTTTTTTTTTAGTCTTTATACTATGCGTAATTCAATACGCGTATTTTACCGCTCCGCTGAAAGTCCCGTATATTTTCCAGTGAAATAAAAATAACTGAAAGTACCTAAATATTATAAGTATCTGCGTTAAAATATATTAAAATATGTATACTATATCAATGGCATAAATAAAAAAAATAATAATAATAAAAAAGGCTACTGTTGTAGGTAAGAATACGATAAGATACAATAATATTCACACGATAAACAACGGGTTTTAAATTGTAATATTTCTCGTACTCGCATCCCGTTTCAAAATTAAAATACCGAAATGAAAAACCAATTTTACTTACGTTCTTTAAGTTTGATAAAAGAACAATTTACTATAATATTTAAAATTAACGGCACAAAACTGATTTACTGAACGACAATTTGACATATTAACCGTTTTTCAACATTAGGCGTAACAAATGTATAAATACTACTATACTGTATCATTGCAAAACGATTTCTGATCGAAATTTTGGTATACAGTATAAAACAATATACATCACTGTAAAATCAATACGTTTCTCACTACGCTTCGAATCTAAAACAATTACTGAATTACGTTTAATTTGTTTTCTTCCACTGTAAGTAAAACTTATGACGGAACTTAATTAAATTTTTTAAAAACTACTCGGAAGTATAAAAAAGATTTGTTAAACCCATCGCAAGACGAAATTATATTTTATTTCAGAAAAGGCGCCACTCTTGAAATGTGGAATAAGATTTTTGACAGAAAAATATAATTTAACAGGTAATCGATAATTATGAAGTCGTTACTGTCGTAAATTTGCTGATTTTTTATTTATGGTTTTTTTTTTCGGTTTTACACAATAATTATATGAAAATTCATTGATAAATAAATAATATGTACATATAATCTATACGTTTATATGTACATGTATACATAAAATAAAATGACCTTCGTTAGTACAAATACTACAAAAAAAAAAAGCTCTCGTCTATACGTTTATACGAATATTCAATCTTGCATACATGATATTATTACTGTCGACATCGAACCGAAACAATTTCTCCTACCTAAGAATACCGTCTGGCGTTTAAAAATTCGTTTGCATTATTTCGAAAATGTTAAGATCCACCGAGGTCGTTTATAATAAACGTATAAAAATCAGAAATTCAAACGTTTTCCAAGGGTGTGACTGTCTTTAGATATCCAAACGTTTTCCAAGGGCAGTCGCACGATATCGGTGGATTTCGCCGTTAATCTTGATTATAATTAACGCGTGAAGCGTTTTTCGTTATTGTTCTATAATTGTTTAACTCGGATATGAATACTAATAATTGCAATTATATTTCGACCGACTTTCCCGCGGGCTAATCAAGAAAATAAGGGAATTATTGTTCGATAACGGAGACTACTACCGCTGACAGAAATTATAGGCATTAAGGGACCGACTCGTGGTTTGTTGTTAACAAACGCTATAAAAAATTAAAAAGTCTGAACAATTCTTAACAATTATGCAAACAATTTTCATTTTTGGTCAAGACATGGTTTACAGGGTTAACTCTCCTGCCTCGCAGAGACGTCCGAGTACTTCATGTTTTGTTTCAAGACCTTTTTGAAGACCAATTTTTGCAATGAAAAACTTAAAAAAAAGTAGTAAAATTTGGCCATAGAGTCTATAGAAGTATAATTTTCAAAATCCAAAACCAATGCGCTTTTGTGTCTAATGCGCGACTTTTCAACGAGAATCTGACTAGGTAGACGAGTTGACCCTGTAAAGCAAAGGTTGTTTAACTTGTTCGCGTATCAACCATGTGTATTATACGTATCTGTTAAGTACCACTTATGACTGAAAATTGAACTATTCAAAAGTGCAAAACGTTTATTTCAAAATGATAATTCAGTTAAATACTAAAATACAATCATTTGTTAAGTGTTTTTAACTAACCCGTTAAAAACGTATTAGTATACGAATATTCGTTTAATCATTTTTCGTACAACGACCACGCGGCCTCTGCGTACTGAGAACCACTGCTGTAAAACAACTAAAACGTGTTTTTGCGCAAAAAACCAGGTCATGCAGTAACGTCAAAGTCTTAAAATTATAGTCAAGCGAAATACATTTCAAAAGGTTTCCAATCACTAAACAACGGCCCATTTTATGTCCACAAAATTATGGTTAACATAGGTTTTTATTTCTGTAGTGAAGTATTCATTCAGTTTGGCAACCAAACCTTGTCCCGAAACGAAGCGGCCGTACGTTTGATTTTTTAGGTTTGACTTTAACATTGAGTTCGGCGCCATTGAGATCACAACAATATAATATCGTGCAACATTGTAGCTAAAGTTTATAGACAGAGAGGGTCTATAGACATAAGGGTGTTTCATTTATATCTGTAAGCAACCATAAACTATTGTTTGACGATAGACTATTCCGAGCACAGTTCGGTAATACATAATTTGAAATGCCGTAATTTTTTTTAGCGATTTTTGTTTAAATTTGAAAAAAAAAAGTCCGATGGTTTTGGAAATTGTACCACGTCTAGGCAAGATCAATATAAGTATTATTATTACCAAGTTTCAAGTGTCTACGTGTATTTATAACCGAATTATAACAAAAAAACTCTTAAAAATTAAAATTCCTTAAAAGTGGCTCAGAAGTTTTGTCGATGATATTGCTAAAAAGTAAATCAACAAAAGAGGTGTCTTGCGATTTTTCGATTAAATCTTTTTTTCTGGTAGAAAACGGCTTCGAAAATCAAAAAAAAAAAATGATCTGTTTAGAGTACAATCTAGACAACAACTTGAGCTTTCAGAAAAGGTGCTACACGTAAAAATCGGGGCAGGTTTACTAGGAAAAATCGTGTCCGCAGACTAGAACAAAGATGTAGTGGGAAAAATAAACGGCGTTGTAAAACCAACAGCTCCCTCGCCTCGCTCGGAATCTAAAAGTTTTCAAGATGGCCGGTAGGTGGCGACTACACCTTATTAGTGGTATGACATATTAACGTTCTGACACATACGTCGGGTAGGTAACTGCGTTTCTTGTTATTCGCTATAAATCGCGGAACGGCATTTGGAACGGAGGGGGGGAGATGGGTTTTCGTGGGAACGCAGGCCCACCGCGAGTATTCTATACAGTTTCGGAAAACCCCCTCCCCCCCCGAAATCCGGACACTAGTCGCGGCGCCAAAGTCTCCGGCCGTCCGCCGCCGTTCGCTGTTTGTAAACAAACATCAACAGCAACAGCAACAACAGCAGCAGCAAATCACGCTATTCGCGGCCGGTGGCGCGGCGTTTACTTTCACATCGGCCGCCGCGAAATGTAATGGGTTATTTTTTCGTACGCGCGTCCCGGAACGCGGCGGCCTCACGCGCGTCCTTAGTGCGTACGCGTCACTTTCACCGCGAGGTTCTGCTACGGACGCAGTCGTCGTCGATAAAACAATTATTCCGGTGCATTATCGCGGTCCCGTCGCGTCTGTCCGCGCCGCCGTCCCGCAGGTATTTCGCCCGCGTGCTTTTGTTCGCCGCCCGTGCCGCGGCCGCAATACGTTTTCGGCGTCGTCGTCGGTGCGTCGATCGCGGACCGCGCGCGTACAACGTCCGTCCGAAAATCGGCGAACCGGCGGTAGTGATTCGAGCACGCCGCGATCCCGCGAGAGTCGTCTCGCCGCCGTCAGATTCCCCGGCCCGGGCCAACCAGTACCCGGACGCCCGTGCACATGCCGCCGCAGTCGCAGACGGCCGCGTTCAACGAGTTCGACGTCATGCGGTCCTCGTCGGACGTCTTCCATTCGCCCAACGCCGTGGTAAGCGCAAAAACGATATACTCGGTCGGGGAATGGGGAGTGGTTGGCGGCGCGTTTGATATTACCGACGATCTCCCGTAACGGCGACACCGGACGCGTCGTGCGGGCCCGTCGGCGCGCGCGTTATACATTGGGCGTTATCAAAACGCCTGCAATAGCCGTTTTCCGAGCCGTCGATTCGAGATTGCCGCCGATTTCACTTCGGGTTATCGCCGCGGGGTCGATCGCTCGCCCCGGATGGCCGTCCTTCGAAACGAGACGAGTCCGCACGGGAACGGGACAAAATGCGTTTCCGGCACCCTACCCCCCGGCCGCCAGCCCGCACAAACGGCGTGCCGAATATCGCGTCGGTAACCGAAACACGGTCGGCCGATCAGAAATCGGCAAGCCGTGTTAGTTAATATTGTGTTATTAATGGTCGTGCGCGGCCCGGTCACACCACGACGGTATTCCGAACGCTCACCACGACACCGCGTCGCCCCCGACAACCGCCGCGGTATCGGCACGCGCCGCGCGTCGCGTCCGCCGGACAGTGGACCGGTACCGTAGCGGCGGCGCGCGCAACCAGTTACGGGAGTTACGTCGACTTTCTACACGCTCTCTCGGCGAGTGTACGGCGAAATTGGACGGTCGGCACACACGGCCGGGCACGCGCCACGCGGCGGTTTTAATGTTCCGACGGACGCGAAAATGGTAACGCGCGTTCACGCCGACAGACGGGAAATCCGAGGGCGCCCCCCCGGGCGCTGCTGCGCGCGCGTTTCGCGCAAATAACGCGCCGGAGAAACGCGCGCAGACGGCGATGGTGTTATTATCACGTTGTGTATTTTTTTTCCCAGCGCACAGTCACTTTGTGTACGTCTCCGATCGCGTACAGTCGCGCGGTCGCTTTCTACTGAAATTACTGTTTAAATGTTGACATTTGAACAAAAATATTGTCGCTTAACCGAACGCTCTGCAATTAAATGTGTGCCGTTTAAAAAAAAAAAAGGACCGACATACTGCGCGCGCGTGTGCGGCCACTGTTGTAGGTGGGACGGCGGGCTGCACACGGTAATTGAATTGTATATCCGCAAGCAACGATAGACCCATTGCTAGCGAAAACGGCGATTCTAAACCGGGTCCAGTTGACAATTTTGCTTTGTCAACAATACAATTATACGGTATTACGTCATATTATGGTAAAATGGTTGAAACAATGCGCGTTTTCACGGTAATTGTTGAACAAAGATTTAAATAGTAAAAACTCAACGGTAACAGAAAGTAAATAAAAACGGTTGCCAATGGCAACCTTAGTTTTAATCTTTCAATCTTTTTTAACCTAAAGACCGATGTTTTCCTCATTATCTCGAATATTAATGAGAATTTCAAAAAAATGACCTCTTTAAAGTACCGCCCAGGGAATATTTTCCTATCAGAAAAGACGTTATACTTGATAATCGGAGTACGCTTTCCGGTAGAAAAAGTATTCACCAAAAATTTAAAAAAATAAACATTATTGTAAAACCATTCGTGCATTCCTCGTTTCACTCGTTCCACACCGAATCTAAAATATAAACAAAACAGAATAAAAGAAGAACAGCTTCAAATGTAATGTACAATAATCGATTGGTATTTGGCGAACGGTTACCGCCTGTATCCTCAATTAAGAGAAAATAAAGTTTTACTTCGGTTCTGTGCTAGGATGTCAATAAAAATATATGTATATGAAGGGTACAGGGAAAAAACCAGAAGTGTCACATTTTTTTTTTTTTTTTTTACCAAAATGGTGATATCGGTATCAAATAATTTGTATTGACGTGCCGCGTCATTTATGCGATCGAAACGGCGAAAAGACCGGATTAGTCGAAATTAATGAATGCCGGAAGTTTGGGCCTACAGGAAAAAAAAAAAAAAAAAACACCGGCTAATCAATTAACAACCTGGTTAGTGTTTGGTTGATATACGGCTATAGTCTTGAATAATAATTATGATAATGCGACATTATTACGTTGTGGTTACTAAATTTCAAAGTTTAACGTTAAACTCGATCCGAACACGGCGAAGACAAAAAACGTTGTTACGTTTTTGAATTAACAACACGTTTTTCTCAGTTTGGAAAATAAAAATTGACTTTTCCGGCGCTCTCCCTGTACCCTTCCACACGTGCAGGACACTGTGCTCGCAGTATCACGCACGATTAAAAACAGACCGATTTAATTATCAAACGCGAGCGACCGACGCGAATGAATGCGTTCGGTCGCGCGATTTGCATTTTCGCCGTGCGCCGGACATTTCCATCTATTTTTATAGATTTGAATTATTTCAGTGGTCGCGTTGTTCGCGCCGCGACGATCTGTTTTTTACTACGAATTACGACGGATTATTGTCGAAATAATTTACGAATTATCGTACGGTGGCCCGGTCTACGACGGTCAACCGCCGTCGCACCGTTGATAATTTCGATTTGCCCGGTACGCGTAGGTAAGCAAATATTATCGGCAACCAGAAATATCGGAAACGAGAAAGACCGACCGTGTAAACGTTATCGAGAGGGGGTGGGCAGACCGGTTGAAATCGACGCGAGTCGAAAATACCCCAGGCTTATTGAAAAAAAATCACTGGGCGGAAGCAGACAATGCGCGCGGGTTCTCCGGCAAATATCGCGGAGCCGTAGTCGAAATCCGTTGTGCCCGAGTGAATGTATTTGCAACGTTCGATTTGCCCGTAACCGAAATATTCGTACACAATTGACGCGAGCCCTCCGTATCTGAGGGGCCGTAGGTGTACGGCGCGAACGGCGAGCGCATTTTAGTGGCGCGTCCACGGATTTCCGACGGGACCCTCCCCCCGGTTCACTACCACCACCCCCCCCACCGCGCGCCGGGATGCAACGTCGCAACCTCTATACTATTACGCGTGCACGCGCGGGACACCGCAGTTTCCCGATTTATCAAATCTCGCGGATGCGCCCCGCACGCGCGTACAGAGCATTTGTCACCTGTCCCCGCGGCAACCATCGGACGGTTGTCGACCGTATTGTCCGCGCGCCATTCCAAACCGAGCGCGCCGCACGTACCGCATTTGCCATCCGCTCGCGGTCCCCGCGGACCCCCATTCGGCTGCGGCGTGCTACGGCAACAACAATACGAACACACCCCCGTGCGCGCTCGCTGTAAACCGACCACACGGCACGCGGTACGATTTTGTCACGCGCACGACACGACACGATTACCGTGCGTTTTACGCGCCGCCTGTGAAAACAACGCCCGTTTCGGCGTTCCTCTTATTGTGCTCCCGAACGCGCGCTAGGGATTGCTCGTCCACGTGCGTTTCTCCTGCGACGGTCGGCCGTACGTTCCCGGAACGCGGCCGTCGCTTTGTCGACCGCGCGCGAAACGCGTCATTGTTTATCCGTTGTAACGGTTTTCGCGCGCAGCGAGGGTCGTTCGGACGATCGTTACCGTACGCGCCGTGTACGAATGCCGTGCAGGCGGCTCGCCTTGTCACCCGTCGAACGTCTCTCTGTTCTGACGACGACATTAATTTTACGACCCTCTCGAAATCCGGGTACCTATACCGGCGTGAAACCCGCGAGAACGCGGCACGCAGACCCGCGGTGGTTCTCAAAATATCGTCTTTCGGTTTTCGTTTTTTTTTTTTCAAATTACCGCCGTGAACTCGCGGCCGCGGAATATCGATCGGGCGTGTAACCGGCCAATTACCTAAAATGTAACCCGTTCGTAACCTATTGTTGTATTTCACGAGCAATTAACATTGGCGATTCCGGTTTGGTTACTTTGGCTAATAACTTTTGGTTATAGGTTACTGAAATATCATACCGAAATTAACGGTTACGGTGTTTGATCATTGACAAATTAATGATTAGACATCTGGGCAGCACTTTTTTTTTTTTTTTAAAAAAATTATCAATTAACATTATTTGTAATGACCGCAAACATGACGTTTTCGTGAATCTATAACCATTAATCCGACCGGAAGAACGGTTCAAGTCAATTGTTGGCGTTTTGATTTTTAACTTAGTCTAATGCCATTTTTTTTCTTTCACCTTCGTTTTAGATTCTGACTGTAGAAATAATGTATTGATTTTACAAAGATTTTTTAATTTTTTTTATATACTGTGCACGAAGATTCTAAAAGAAATCTTGCTATGAAGTATCAAGTAAGTATCTTTTCCGAAATGAAAACTTCTCGGGATAGTACTTTAAGGAGGTAATTTGTTGATTTTCCCAATAAATGGAAAAGACCAAGATAAAATATGGGAAAACCGGGAAAATAGGTACAATATTGAACAAATATTATTAAAAAAAATACAATTGATTACAACAATGTGCGTTTTCACGACAACAATGATTGTCTAAAAAATATTTAAATAATACAAATTTAATAATAACAAACAATAAATGTAAACGGTTGTCGATGACAACCATATTTTTAATCTTTCAATCTTTTTTAACCTAAAGATCGAAGTTTTCCTCATTATCTCGAATATTAATGGGAATTTAAAAAATGACCTTTTTACAGTACCACCCAGAGGACATTTCCTTTCAGAAAAGGTGCTATACTTGATAATTGGAGTACGCTTTCTGGTAGAAAAAATGTTCGTGTATAAAATAAAAAAAAAACCATCATTGTAAAATCAATACATTCCTCGTTTCACTCAGAATTTAAAATGAACAAACATTTTCAGGCGTTTAATATATTATCATTCGGTTTCTATAGGAATTCGAATTTTGGAAACCGGAGTTCGATACGAACTAAAAAAAAAAAAAGTCTTTTTCTTGCACAGAAAAAAAAAGAAAAAAAACCATCAAAACGAAACTACTCTACGGGTATAGCGCGAGACCGTTTTTTGTCCGCTTGGCATGTTTTCGTATAAATTACACGGCGTTTTCGATAGCATCAACGGTTTGTACGCGTTAATCGAACGATAATCGCGTTCCCGCCGTTGTCGCCCGCAGTCGGCAGACGGCGTCCGAACAGAAATATTTCAAACGTTTCGAATACATTTATACGGGTCGGGAAAAATAACGAAATTAAGACGTCGGCAAATTTAATGACTGACCATTAGTGACTAGTCTTTACAGAATGAGCCCCGGTTGTTGATTATCAGTAAACGGTCGCCGAAACGGAAATCAAAAAACGCGCATTGTTCAAAACCTTAATTATTGTACTCGCTATGATCGGGATTTTTAAACCGACATAAAAATGCAACGTTTAAAAACTCCATTACAACCAGCGGTGTTTGTAGTTTAATAATTTATTATAATTCAGCGTTTGAAGAAAAACAAATTATTATAAATTGTAGACATTTGTAAATACGGCCAATCCTACATCTAGAGGATTTTTTTCTTATTTTTTTTTTCTGAATAACTATTCGAGAGTACAACGCTGTATGTCCGTGATTTTTCAACAGCATATCGAGAGTACGCGGAGGCGCATGTTAATTGCGGAATAGGCATTTAGACAAATCACTGTTTAAAAGCGAAAATTTGGTTGCTAATAGTTTTTAATTATCGAAATGATAATAAAAAGCACATTTAAATTTTCGCATATGAACCCTTGAAACATTTTAAAACTATACTCGCGGATTTCTATAACATTGTCGCGTGTCCGGCGACGACCAACGCGACACGTTGATAAGACAACACAAACGAAAAAATGCGAGTTGGATAATCGAACACGAAAGCCATAATTTATCTTAAAAACCGTATGGGGGGAAATTCGAGATTTGTCAGAGGTTTTCGCCGTCATCACAGAGTAGAAAATAATATGCGAAAAATCAAGAAAAACTAGTAAAAAGCATTTGATATTTTCGTCGGGCTATCGGAATAAGCAAAAACGGAATCCCTTTGGAATTCAGTATTTGAACGCGTTGTAACGCGGCATAAATTTCCGGAGTATACTCTGCTAGATTTAATGACATGTCAAAAAAAGAATTACGTGTCTCGAACCCTGATAATAATAATAATACCAAGCGTTCGATAAAAAAAAAAAAAAAAAATGTGTTTAATTGTCATTTATAGGTCGTCGTATTGATCGGGGGAGGGGGGAGGTATTTTTTTTTTATTAATAAATAATTCCCGTTTGTTATTAATGAATTGCATAATTAAAACAAATAAACGACGATATTATTATAGTAATGTGTATGCGTTTTGTATTTTGACGTATTCTGCAAATGAAATATTATAGAGTCAACGTTTCGCAGCGGAATTTCGACGGTATTTAGACGGGCTACAATCGAACTTCTAAGTTTAACTGCTGCTTCCCGATTTTCAACTCCGGCGATTTGTTCTTATTATTATTGCAATATCGATGGTTATTTTGTGAAAACGTGACGTACGTGTTTTAAAATTTCGAGTGGAGCTAAGAATAGCTATTAGTTATATAACTAATGGGTTGTTGTTCGAAAATCTTAAGTGCCTAGTGATTTCACCGCTAGACACAAGGGCGATAAAAATGTAACATTTTATAGAGCTGCTTGTTAAGTTGTTTTTTAAATTTTCAATTAAAAAAAATTTAATACTTTCCGAGATAATCAGTGTTTTTTTTGAGACCCCTTTGCATACAACTGAAGATCGACACGAAAAGAAAAATATATAGTATTATTTAAAAAAAAAAATACAATGTATTTATTTTATTAGTGTAATCGAGTCCGGAGATGTTATGTAAACAATGGTCGGGGAAAAAATTGCCAAAAATTTTGGCACCAACGTCGGGTATTTGCAAGCGACAACCGTGATGGGTGACCCCCCCTCCATGGGGGTCGGANTTAAAGATACATTGTGTTTATTTATAGGTAAGGCGGGAGCTTTCGCATCGGGCGACCCCTCATCGCCCCAGGGATCTTCTTATTACCACCTTTTTTTCCTTTATTTTATATTCATTCTTCACCATACGGCGAGTTGGACGGTTGTGGCGAGCGGGACCTCGGTGCCAACTACCAAAGGAAACTCAGTCACTCGTATATATACTATACACAAATGAAAAAGTGAACACAAGCGAGAGTTTTTGGCTCGGGATCGATGGAAAACGCCGCACTGCGGAATCCGACAACGTTTTGGATGTCGATTACCTTTATCCTAGATGGCGCTGCCTGTTTGTAACGAAGTTCATATTCGTTAACATTTATCTCGAACGACGACGGCGATTATCGGTACAGAATCTGTTCTTATATCGCTTGTTAATTGTTATGTGGAATAAATTAAATATTATTAAATATATAGTGGTTATATTGTAAGACTACGGTTTGATAGGAAACATATTCAAAATCACGGTTATCCAATTTAACTGCTGCTTCCCGATTTTCAACTCCGACGATTTGTTGTTATTATTATTGCAATATCAATGGTTATTTTGTGAAAACGTGACGTACGTGTTTTAAAATTTCGAGTGGAGCTAAGAATAGCTATTAGTTTTACTGTATAAAACGTGCGCTTATGTTTTCTTTTCTCTCTCGAAAATATTTGTCGTTGCTTAAAATGTTAGAATATAAAAAAAAAAATGTGTTATTTGTTTATTTATGGGAGGCGCGATTATTTATTTTTACTTTAGGGATGCGAAAATCAAAAAAGTTTAGGAACCACTGCTCTAGAAAATTTTTTTCTCGTAAAACATTTTTTGGTTACTAAGAATAAAATTCCAAATCATATTCCCATCGCGTGCCTTAAGCGACGCGAATTTTTCGTTCGGTAGTATTTTATTTCAAAAAAATAACATTTAGATTGCTTACTGGTTAAAAAAAAAAAAAAAATAAAAAAATAACAAGTGTCAATATGACATAGGTTTTTATTTTTGTCGTTTTTTCTGGATTACGGTATTAGCCACCGTAACTAATATGGTGGAAAAACACGACTATAATATAGTTATTTAATACTACTCCGCTGAGAATCGTTTTTTCGTTCACAATGGCTTATCGTTGCCGCGCCTAAACCAAATTACCCCGTATATCCTACCTTCCTAACCACCTTTTCCGTCCTTAACAGGGCAACCTTCCCGTGTACAGTATCAACAATTTCTTTTAATTTTTTATTATACGTTCGTTTTATCGACGGGCTTCGTCACGCGAAACCTGCAGAACGTTCACCACCAGAGTGTCTGAGGAATGTGCCCGAAGTTTATCAGCTAGGTAAATTTACGACGATCGGAAAAACATTTCGGATTATACCCGCGGAAACCCTCAGCTCGATAATGTAACATTTTTGTTTGGCGGCCATGTGGGCGATGACGATATGCCGTCACCGCGACCTCTTTCGTTATTATAATAAAGAAATCAAATAAAAACGTCGACCCGCAGTAAAGTGGAAAGTGACACTACATAACGTCACTAACAATAGTTTTATATTTTATTGTTTAAAATGGTAAAATCAGCAACGTGTCCAACATAGCTTTCGTACGACTTTTGCTGGACGATATCACAACACGACCACTGATACGGCGGACTCGATATAAATCGATTGTAAATCTCGGCTGTAGAGACCGCCGCGGGTTTATCGCCGTAACGTTTTTGAAAAAGACGTTAGTTTTTTTTTTTTTTCATATGTGTATGTGTGCGCGTGTGTTATCCGAAGAAAATATATCCGTTTATTTTTTTTTTATGGTGACGGCGGCGGTCCGTCGATGCGAGGAGTGCATTTTTTCATCGTCGAAATTTGTTTTCTGACGAAATAATAAACCGCTCGTAACATGCGAATCTCGACCGAACCACAACAATGACATATTGTATTATATACCAGGTTGCACGGGTCCTTTTCCACGCCGGCGAATCGGTCTGATTTTGTAATAAATGCTCCCACTATTAGAACGATATCTTTAGCTAACAATTCGCTAACCATTCGTATCTAGTCGCGTGGACAAAATGCCGACTGCCGTTAATTTATAATAAATAAATAAATAAATATCATCACGCTCGAGCAATAGATTCTGGACGGAAATTTCGCGCGCGGTATCAGCTGAAACGTATTCCCTGAGATATATCTTTGGCGAATATAGAAAACAAGTTTGTTATGGATAAATCGAAATTGGTGATTCTAGATAAAAACACATCACGCCAACACGGCTTCATTATTCTCTCCCTAACCAAACCTAAAAGTTGAATATCTTGTTAACGGGTTTACGGAAATAAAAAGAGTCAATATCAAAATGTATGAAAACTAAAATTTCTTCTATTTATAAGATTTTTTTTTTTTTATATAGGTGGGTTGTTATTTGAAAATCTAAAGTGCCTAGTGATTTCATCGCTAGACACAAGGGCGATAAAAATGTAATGGAAATGTAACATTTTATAGAGCTGCTTGTTAAGTTGTTTTTTAAATTTTCAATTAAAAAAAATTTAATACTTTCCGAGATAATCAGTGTTTTTTTTGAGACCCCTTTGCATACAACTGAAGATCGACACGAAAAGAAAAATATATAGTATTATTTAAAAAAAAAAATACAATGTATTTATTTTATTAGTGTAATCGAGTCCGGAGATGTTATGTAAACAATGGTCGGGGAAAAAATTGCCAAAAATTTTGGCACCAACGTCGGGTATTTGCAAGCGACAACCGTGATGGGTGANGACACGTAAGGTTGCTTAAAGATACATTGTGTTTATTTATAGGTAAGGCGGGAGCTTTCGCATCGGGCGACCCCTCATCGCCCCAGGGATCTTCTTATTACCACCTTTTTTTCCTTTATTTTATATTCATTCTTCACCATACGGCGAGTTGGACGGTTGTGGCGAGCGGGACCTCGGTGCCAACTACCAAAGGAAACTCAGTCACTCGTATATATACTATACACAAATGAAAAAGTGAACACAAGCGAGAGTTTTTGGCTCGGGATCGATGGAAAACGCCGCACTGCGGAATCCGACAACGTTTTGGATGTCGATTAACTTTATCCTAGATGGCGCTGCCTGTTGGTAACGAAGTCCATATTCGATAACATTCATCTCGAACGACGACGACGATTGTCGATACAGAAACTTCTAATATCACTTGTTAATTGTTATGTGGAATAAATTAAATATTATTAAATATATAGCGATCATATTGTAAGACTACGGTTTGATTGTTAACATATTCAAAATCACGGTTATCGAATTTTCGTACGTTTGGACCAAATTTGTTTAAGTAAGTACTATGAATTACTTTTTGCGGGAACTAAATCACTTGTAGAATACGCATTATATATTACAATTATTTATTTAATTATGTTAAATATCTAATTTTGTATTATTTTCTTGCTTAAAATTTTTAAAAAAAAAAAATGCTTATTTTAACTACTTATTTAAGTGTTCAATTACTAGTTACTAAAATTTAATTGAGTGACTGAACATGTATATTAATACTAAAATTAATATAATATAAATTTTTTGTTGTGATTTTATCTAGATACCTATTTAATAATCATGTATACCTATTAATATATTCTACAAATACTAACGTTATTTAAGTGTGGACTAAAAATAATTAATTTACAGAATTAAATACAATTTATTAAAATATTACCAAAGCTATTCAAATATATACCTATTTATGGTTTTTTCTTACAGAATGACCAACAAATTTGAAGAACAATTGCGATTTACTTTGGAATATGTCACTTCCAAATCATTATCATTAAATAAAGCTGCAATTAAATATAACATTCCTAAGTCAACTGTGCCAATGAGTATAACAGTAAAAACTCCTTTAGTCAGAAAAATGGGTCTTGGATCATTATTGAGTGATGATGAAGAAAAACAAAAGCCTAAATATTAAATAATGCTACATTTAGTTTTCCTTTGAGGGAAGAAGACATTAAAGACGTTATTATGAAAAATTGTAAATAAGACTGAAAATATGTGTGAAACTGTGAATGAGACTGATATTATGTTTAAAACTCTTAATGAGACTGAATGTACAATAGATGAAAATGTAATGAGCAAAACTGAAGACCTATAATATTGGTAGTATAATATTGGAAACTGTTAATGAGATTGAAAATAATATGAATGAAAATGATTTATGTAATATAGAAACTAAAAATATAATAGATTGTAATGTTAAAGAGACTGATAGTATAAAAAAATGAGGGAGTTATAGAAATTAATTTAATTGATAAATGTGTAAGTGAAATCAGCAAAATAATATTAAGTGTAAATAAATCTAATTTGAGTTCTGCAGCAATTGAAGAGTCATGGAGCAAATATTTGTTTTGGCCGAAACCTGACACTTAAAAAAATCAAATAGAAGTCAAGTAAAGTTACCATTTGCTGTTACAGTAATTAAGTGGAGGGAATATCATGCCAATAAAGAACAGGAAAAACTAAGAAAAGAAGAAGAACTTACATAAAAACGAAAACGCAAAGAGGAAATAAAAAAGAAAAAGTGTCTTAAAGTTGCTAAAAACTCCACAAAAAAGCAAAAACAGGAACCATTTCTTGTTGTTTATATTTGTGATTTCTTTCGTTAAATTTTTTTATTTTACCTACAATTGTTGATTTAAATTTTTTAAATACTAAGTATACAATTATTTAGTAGTAACATTGTTACTTCTCTGAACAGATAAATATTTTAATGGTTATCAAGTTGGTTTTTAATAATATATTTACTTAAGTCATAAGTAGCGTTTGTTTAAAATTTGTATTCTATTCCTGTTACTAAGTTTGTAATTAGGTATATTTATTTAAGTTATGTGTAATTTTTTAATAAAGTTACATATTATTCATGAATTATTAAATATAAATTGTTTTATCAAATATTAGTAGGTGTTCATACACTGGGTTTGAAGTGTTCATAGACTGGCATGTTGTATTCAATCACTAAGATTTCATTTATTTTTTCAAATAAACTAATATGCTTAATAGTAATTTGGTTTTATATTGTTTTCTTAATTTCAGTTTAAAAAATAAATAGTTTTACCAATCTAATATGTGTAAACTTGATGCTGAAAACCAATTAATGAATACATTTAGATTGCAAACAAATCCATACCTTTCAATCACTGGATGGTTCACCTAAATTTGCTATACATTATATATATAAACAAATTTAATATTGCTTGAAAAGTGTCATCAGAAATAAAAATAAAAACACTTCATGGTACGATAAATAGGGTAGAATATAAGTTTGTGTATTTACTTTGTGTATAATAATTTTAGTGTTACCACCTCCCCCCATAAAACTAAGTCAAATACGCCACTCATGAGTCGTGGAAACTCGACTTAATAAATAATAAAGACAAAATAACCTAAAATAATTCTCTTAAGCAAAATAAAAAAGCAAAAGCTGATTTAAAAAACGGGTGCAGCCACTAAACTTGTCCTAAGTAACTAAAATTAAAATCAGACACAACTGCTACGTGCGTCACGTTTGTTAAGCTGGGTAAATATTGGTTGGACTCTTATGACCCATCGTTAAACACGCAAAGGGATCCTTTGGGATGAAACTCTTAAACGAAAAGCAAATCAGGTACGGGGAGGACGAAAAAATTCAAATCAAAAATATATAGTTATCGAAAGCAACAGCGTATGCGGTTCTATACCGGAAAACCTTTTAAAACTTTTTTATCTGTGTGTATATCGTTTTTCAACCTTAAGGACAAAAAAAATTTCCGTCACATATATATTATACTCGGATAAATTTTCACTGCATTTTCTGCTTGAATGGTGTAACTTCCGTACCTGTTTCCCGGAAAACCGTAAGAGATAGGATTTTTCACCAAGTGACAAAAAAGTTTTAGAATAGGCTACTGAACGAGTCCTGATAAACGGTGTTCAGAAAAGTGCAGTATTCGAAGACTTAAGATTTTAAATATTAACTTAAATCAATAAAAGTTCAAATCGAAAATATAGAGTTATACAAAAATTGTCCACAGAAAAAAAGAAGGCCGTAATATATTTTAAATAATACCTACAATCTACATAAATCTTATATTTTCCAGTTTTTTTTTTCGGTTATTCAAATTTAATGAGAAAATCGAAAAACGACATCCCTAAAGTATCTTCCCATCTAAGCAAGTCTTCTGATAGAAAAGTCGCGCACAGATAAAAAAAAAAAATAAACATCTTTGTAAAACCACAAGTTTCTTCGCTCTACTCAGAATCTAAAACAAAAACAACTTATTTTCTTTTCACATAAAAATATTTTTGTAAAACGATAGCAGCTTTCTCCACGATTCGAATTGGATAAATTTTAACTGCCTTCACCGTTTAAAAGTTAATAAACGTTGAATGCTAAATAATAGTCATATAAACTAGATATCACTAGTTATAATATTTGATAACATCTGGTTGGGTTGGGTCGTTGTTACAACTCACCCGCGGTTATTATCATATAGGTGTATGTACATTATGATTGTTTCAAAACAGAAATAACTTCTGTACTCATATCTATACATGAAAATATGATTTTTATAATCGATGAATTTAAAAATTATTAATATTGGATATTAAGCTGAAAGTCGGGACACAATTTGGGATTGTAGGCACTTGTAATCCCTTTCAATGTTCTATTGTTAAAAACATGCCCCTCGAAACGAATACTTTTGTTAGGTACACACTACACACGTATATGGTGCAGAGCCTTGGCCAATTATAGACAGTGGACCATTGAAAACTAACTTCTCGAGCTCGAAAGGAAAATGCTGAGAGGAATTTCCGGAAGTGTAAGATGCACCGAGACCGATGGGGAGAAAACAGAAAACGACCAAGGCACTACAGAATCGTTAAATAAACCACGAACCGCGAACACCGCAGAAGCCTTTGGGAAATTACGATGGGCTGCAGGGCACGCTCGGAGAAGCCAAAACCGATTACATTGTACGGTTATACAGATTCGGATCTGGGACCTTATCTGGGCAGGAAGGCAATTCATTTTTAATGAACATTCCAATATTTCTCCATAATATACGCAATGGATCCCGTCTTATGTACCATTAAATATCTAAGCCTGATAACCTTAGATTGAAATGTGTTTTTTTTTTTTTTGTAAAAGCTCTTCCGACTATATGGTAAACTGTCTATACCAAAATACACATTTTAGAATGCAATTCAAATTATTGAAATGCCAATAACTTGAGCCGTATAAATAGTTGATTAAAAAATATGATTTTTTCTTGATTTTTCAAAAAATTGAATACGTTTACGGGTGTATTATGTTTATGTTTATTTTATTATATGTTTGTGACATTTTATGATTATCTTTACTGATAATTATTTTACCTCGTAAAAGAGATTTCTTCGCGTTTAAAGCTGTGATTTTTGAATTTAATGTAAAATCGAAATAAAAATTATATTTTTCAATCGTGTTGATTTGATAAGACGTCGAAATCGGGATTTTCGATAAATAATATTTTCTCGCAAAACACATAATAAATAACATAGTATTTATAGTATTAGGTACATAATATAATATTTTTTTCGGTAATTTTCCGGATTAGGCAAAAAAAAAAAAAATGTATAACATAACATATATATATATAATAACAAAAAATATTGTAATTTTTCGTCCTGCTAAATAATGAACGTGTCCAATGCGTTGTAGTTCTGGACCTAATTCCAGATAAAATCCAAGTCCGCTGGTCTCGAACCGTCGCACCGTAATGAATAGATTCAATTAGATCGTATTGATATAGATACCTATATTATTACTCCTAACAGCCCAACCGACGTCGAAACGATTTTCCGAAAAATATTCAATTGTGATTATAAATTATTTGAAAAATCGAAATGATACGCGAACGCCTCTTTAATTAAAAAGTTACGACGACGACCGCAACGTGTCGGATTGCATATTTTATTTTTAGTGGTGAGCCGAAGTATCTAACCGCGATACTCAATATTCACGGTATTTTTTTTTTCAAAACCAATATCGTAAAAATAAAAAAATAAAAAATAATAAGAAAATATCTATGGTTAGGTCAGGACGTATCGTATTACGAAACGTAAAACATCTGTAATGGGTATAAAATATCGTTTATTGATACGGTTCTACAGAGACGATGGCATTTGGAAGGCGTATCGGTTGTCAGAAAAATAATAAGCTAATATTTTCAACTAAATAGGTATACATGGATGATATGAAGAGGAAAGGGAAAAAAACCAGAAAAGTCTTCTTTTTTTTTTTTTTTTTTTTCCAAAACGGCCATATTTGTGTCGATGTAACGTCTCTTTCGAATCGGTGAAAAAAATCACATTAGTCGAAAGTAATAAGCGTCAGAAATTTTGGCTTATACAGGAAAAAAACGGACGAGTCAACTGATAACCGGGCAAGTTTTAGTATTGTATTGCGGTTTCTATACATTTCAAAGTTTAACATTTAATTTAGTCCGAACTTTTTATTTTGTAAAAAAAAAAAAAAAACAAAAATTTGTAAGTTTTGATATTAAAAACATGTTTTTCTCAAATTCAAATTCAAAAAAAAAAACAAATGACTTTTCCGGTTTTTCCCCGTACCCTTTATATTTTCAACGTTGAAAAGTAAAAGCACCTGTCTAGGAGTTTTTATCCTACACCGATCGTTCAGGTGACATGGTAAAACAGATTTCACTCTTAATTATTAACCGGTATCATAAATGTGTAATAATATATAATGAAACAATGAAGTAAAAACAAAATTATCAAAACAGTTAACGTTCGTAGATAAATATACAAATAAAAAACAAATAAATCAATAAATGCGTCGCCCGGGGCGCGTCACGGCGAGTGTACTATACGACCGGTTTCGAATTAAAAATTCATCATCACGTGTATCACAGAGGAAATGTAAAACGCGGCTCATTTTGACGAAACATTTTGACTGTGACGCGCCTGATGATGAATTTTTAATTCGAAACCGGTCGTATAGCGTGGCGCATTGATTAATTAATTAATTAATTGATTTTTTTTGTTAAAATTTTTATGTACACTTTTTTTTATTTATATATTTGTTCGTTTTATTCAATGATATATTACTGTAACAATCCCGACGTCAATATCGCCGTTAGAGAGCTACCACCACCCACCTTCACCCCCCCCCCCCCCCTCCCACCATAATATCGTGGCGCACGCGGTATTGATCGGCGAAACCGAGGAAATCGTATTTAAATTTATTCGTCGCGCGCTACAATAACCTATTACGCACTCCGCGCGACTTTATTTGCCCGTACGGGCTAGACGTACCCACAATACGGCGTCTAACACGGAACACCCGAGCGCCCGCGGGGTCCGCGATTTCGATATCGGCTATCGTTAACAGTGTCGGGATCCACCGCCAGAGCACGCGCGTGTTCGCGATTTACGACATTTACAAACGCATTCATTGCGCACTGCGCCTGTACGCCGCGCGATGATTAATAACTAATAAGGCGACACGAACCGGGACATCGCGCTCGATTCTTCCCCTGTGTCGGCGGCGGCGCACAAACGTGGCGCGACTACGGGCGATTGGGGCGGTGGAGAGATTGTGGTCGGCGGTGGTGGTGGTGGTGGTGGTGGGGGTGAGGTATACGCTTACGTGAATCGAAAAACCGAAATTTTTTCTCTTTAGAAATCATACGGTACCGAGATCGCGGTGTTTTCGGAATGCATTTGTATTGAAAAGTCGTAACGTTTGAATAACAAGCGTTATTAAAAATACCCTATGGGTGCGAAATAATTTCAAGGCTATCACGAAAATTGTGAATTTTAACGAAGATTCGGCGCAACGGACTTCAAAAATAAAATTCGACGATATTCCTTGACATTTAAATATTATTTTCGCAATCGATTTCGCCATACGAGGCTACATGCGTGTTGTAATCTCGTCTGATGTCGACGAAAATTATCATTTTTACCGGTTATTTAAATTGTTTAATTCCTACCTCGACCTATATAATTATCAATGTGTAAGTTATGAATATAATTATGAAATAAAGTCAACCATTTATTTTTTTTTTTCAATTTTTACTATAAACATCAAACGCTCAATGTTATAATGATAATAATGTACACAGTACACAGAAACGTAAAATAGAACATACAGTAAAGTTATAATGGCTTAATAAGTTTAAAATAAAACATTGATAGGGATTAATAGGAATATTGGATATTTACTACGATTTAGGCAGGTGATAAAACATTTTCATGCGATAAACAGTCGAACGGTTTCAAAAATTAAGTCCCAGCTTATACAAACCGAATCATGTCGTTAATACCTTACTGACTTCTTGATCTGTAAGCAGCGGCCTCATACGAAGGACGTTCGGCTTTTAGTTTTGTGCCATAATGCTATGATCTTTTAAATCTATATTCGTATTCCGATTTACACGATTCGTTTACGTATTCATTTAATTACCTATAGTTGAACACCATCGCCTCCATTATAATATTATAATTGTGTTGCTTATGTCGTTTCTGTTAGCTATTTTTACCCATGTAGATTCGACTTTGAACAGTTTACCATTCCAGTTTCGGTTACAGCGAATGAATTTAAGATTCTGAGCGGAGATAGGAATAATATATTGGTTTTTCAATGATGTTTATTGTTTTTTTTTCGTGAAAAATCTTTCTACCAATAATTTTGCTCCAATTTTCAACGGTAACATTTTTTTATGAAAAGAAATTTGTCTGAGATGGTATTTGAAGAAGATTTTTTTGATTTTCTCAGGGGTTTTCGAAATAAATTGAACAACCCTGGGAAAAACGGGGAAATGTACGTAATGTATTATTTTCAAATCGTAAATATCGTAATATTACGAACTTTCCAAACATGCAGTATAACCGAACTCCAGCTCAGAATCGTTTTTCGTTAGCAATGATTAATCGTTGCGCACAGTTATACATACAATCCTCTCTACCTTTCCAATTTATCACCTATCAACAGTGGCTCGCCCATCGTGCGAAGTATGTCCGTTTTTCGTTTTGTTATTTTTTTTTTTTTTTTTTTTTTT